>JAUYWG010000056.1:2749202-2777749 GCA_034779775.1 Enteromius afrohamiltoni | reverse complement strand
GATTTCCGAATGACATGCAAAATTTGCTTTCATCCAAAAAAAGTACTTGTTTGTACTCTCTGTAGCCCAGGTCAGGCACTTCTGAGCACACCGATCCAGAGAGGGGGCGGCTTCTGCATGAGAAAGTCCCAGGCAGGTGACCCACTCCTTATGCCTGTCAGCGGCATGCAGGGCAGATCCACAGACAGAGCTACGGCGAACAGGCTTGTTGCTCAGTGAAATTTGCTCTTTTAGAAAAAGGCGCTCAGATGTCCAGCTGCAAGGCGAATCCGATCAGCGCAGACTTCCAGTCAGGACCAGCAAAGGCTTTGTCGCTGAAAGAGAAGAATCTAACTCTACCAGCGAAGAGGCCACCATATATACATGCTTGGCGGTCTTCGGTGGGAGCCGCGTCCATTGGTCGTTCTAACACGCTGCCCTGCCAATTGATTTAATCTAAAACCACTGCAGCGACCAATGGCCGTTGCAATTTCACTGTGATTGAATAGGCTTCAGTTAGGAAGAGATAAGGAGTATTTCCCATAGCCAGACACAGTACGAGTGAAGTATCAACAGGGAACAGTACTTACCTGGAACTAATAATGGGTGATAGATAATACAAAACTATAGAAACTAATGATATTAGTAACATAAGTTAAAATGGGAAGAGAGAAACCAAAAAGCAAAGAAACTAAACAGACGGAGACTGTGACACACAAAGTGCCATAAAGATTTAGTTTTTATTTGAATAGTGTATCGTTTCGTTTTCATCAGTGTATTGTTTTTTTTGTTGTTATTGTAAATAATCTTTAGTTAGGTTAGTTTAGTCTCTGTAATCCTCTGCAAACAGTTGGTTGAACCGGCTTATTCAGTTCTTTTTAAGTTCAGCTGTACATCCTGCTTCATTGACCATCTACTGCCTCGGGACTCCACTCCTCCAGCTACACCTCGTCCCTATGGCTCAGTCAGGTTCCTCTTTCCCTTTGGCTCCACCTTGTTCCTCTGTCGCTCTGGCTCCACCGTAGTTTTACGGATCCATGCCTATGCCACAAAAAAAGTGTACCAACAAGTACATATCCCTTCAAAAGAAATTATCAATATAGGCAGTAAAACTCACTTAAAAACAATATCAATATGCTGGGATATTTAAAAACTGATGCTTTTAAATGTTAGCATAACAAATATCCAGCTATGGATTTTGATGGACGGTAGGTTTAAATATGGTTAGAAAAAAAAAATTCTAATCTGTGTAAAAGGAAGTTGCAAACAGCTGCATTAACAAATGTGTTTTGCATTGTGTATCATGTTGGGCATATTTACAACATGATAGAGCATTCGATTTCAGCAACGATCCACTGATATTCCAGTTCTGAATCACTGCAATACATACATAAAAATGTGCCAGGGTTCACATAATGAATCTTTATTTTAGCGCTACTCAGAGGACATTTCTCTTCGAAACTGTTGCGAAACATGCAGTAAGGTACATAAAAACACAAAAAAGTTGCACAGAAAGGGCTCAGATGTACATATTTTTATAACATCAGGTTGGGTGTCACAGATATGAACTGTCTGTTTGTTTCCTTTACTTTCTGTCTTCTGGTATTTTTGGTTTATATTTGGTTCTGTTGCTGTAGTCATTAGCATACTAGTTCATTAGTCAGTTAACATCTTACCCCAAGTACCTATAACTATTTCCTTCATTTACTGCCTTATTTAAGATCTCAGATGTTTCAGTTGCCAGTTATTATTATTGTGAATGCTTGTGTTCTCTTTTGTCTCGGGTTAACCTTCATTGTTTGGAGATCCTATTAAAGTCTATCGACACAAGCATCTTATTCCTATACCTCTTCCACTGGGGTAAGGGTTATTAGCAGATGCATGACAGTCACTGAGCAATTCCTTATGCAATTATAATGTTTAAAGCATATTATATCTCTGATATTAGGCTTAATGGCTAGCAGCTCTATTTTATATATTTGTGCCAAAGCAGCACATTTTTACTTGTTTTGGCACATGGAGGATTATTCATTTTGGAGCTGCTTCTAAATCACAAAGTAGTTACAGTAAAGTCCATTATCCCAAATGTTATATGATTAAGAGCTATAGCTCAAATTCTATATGTTCATATATAACCGCTAAAAAAGAATGATCGCTGGGAGAAGTAAAGAGAAAAATGACAACCCTTTTTCTATGGCTGGAAATGCACAATTCTCAAAGACAAAAATAAGGATAAAAGTAAACATAATCCACTATTTATGCTTACCAGCAAACAGTAAATTCTTAACTCTAGACTAAACAAAAAGGGATCAGACTTCCTCTAAAAACCCCTATTTTCACAGAATAAGTTTATGTCACAGTTCCAAGAGAATTCAGACACTTCAGAATTCATACTGATGATTTGTATGTAATTTAAACAGTATAAATTTGAAAAGCAGACATCATAACATATAAAAATCTATACACAAAGACAATATGAACAGTTATTTCCAAAGCAAGGCTTGCCACAATTATGCAAGACCATTGTATTAATTTTCTTAATCTAAAAAGCCCATCCGAATCACTATACTGTATATGTCTCAGTTCCCTCCATCAATGTGTGTTTAAAGGACTTTTAGTAACACTTTAGTATAGTGACTATTAATTACCCTGCTATAAAAAACAAAGAAAAAAACGGAAGCCCAATAGAAATCATCATCACAGAAATTCTAATGGTTTCCATTAAAATACTTTTTCCAGTAAAAACCATTACAAAATTCATTTTTGTATTGTGTTTTGTGCACTTTTCCAATAAGATGTTACATCCCACCAATATAATCCATCACACAGCATTAGAGACCATTATACTTTTTATTAAAATCAATACACGTACCATTATAACCATTAAATCCATTACATTTTTTATTGTGTTTTGGGCAGGGTTTTTAGCAGGGAATTACTTATTAGCATACTTTATTAGTAGACATAAAACACATGAACAATATACTACACCCTTAAGAAACTTAACTACCTTAACTAATAATATGCAGCAAATTAAGTTTTTACTGAGACAAAAGTCAGTACTAAAAGGTTTATTTATGGGAAGAATTGGATTCTCTGTAATGATCTCAACTGAAGGCGAGTTTAGAAGAACCCAAGTGCAGTTTATTTACAAGTGATCCTAATTCAAACACAACCCAAAAAAAACACAAAGACTTGACTTGACTACAGACTTGACTTTGAATGGCAACAGACATTAAACAAACTTACCAAACAAAGGATATAACTTCAACACATGGCTTCTTATAGCAGACAAACAGGGTCACATGACATGAACAAACCAATGAGAAACCAGACACGTGACTAGACAATGAACCAATCAGGACATGACACATTGACAAGGCAGGGAAACATAAGAGCAAGGGAGGTATGACAGAATCAAATTACAAAATTAAAGACATGACAACAATGAACAACACATGGACACCCAAGCCAAACCCAAACCCTGTTTACAGTAATCATTTTTAAAGTAATATTTGTTAATTATTGTTTGTATCACAGATGAGACTAAATTTATTCCCAGTCATTTCATGTCGTCCTAAACCTGAATGATTATTTTTTTCTTCTGTGGAACACAAAAGAAGATATTTGTAACTATAGATTTCTTTTTTTGTGTGGAACAAAAAATTCTCAAAATATCCTCTTTTAAGTTCCACAGAAGAAAAAAGCCACACAGGTTTGTAGTGACATGAGAGCAAGTCAAAGATGACAGCTTCCATTTTTGGGTGAACTTTCCCTTTAATGTATTTCTGAACAACCACCTGGAAATATTACGCTGAATAGACGGAAGTACAGCACTTCTCAGCTTCCAATACAGTACAAGACAAACTGTGAGGATTGATATAACAGTTCATTTTACTGTAAAAATACTTTTCACTGACTGCATGCCACATGAGCTGCTCACAAGGTTATTATTAGTGCCCTTTCTGCCTTTCGTTAAATATGAATTCTGCTGATTCAGGCCGTCAGCAGAGAAAGTGAAACATTCAATACAAGAAACACCTGACCTTCCGCTTCTGCGTGTAGCAAAAGTTTGACACCTTCCTACAAATGTATGGAATTTCAGCTGTTTTTGCATACAAGGCACATACTCTAGTAATGCATGCTTGACACAGGACCTAATGTGTTTCAGCCTGATAATGATCCTGCCAAAAACGGGAGCAAGTTACTGATTCCACTATGCAGTAGCGCAGGCACAAATGGAATGTTGTTCAGTCTTGGTGGACAGATCTGTTTGCAGGAATAGCCTCAGACATACATGAGCAAGGCAGGAAAGACACCAAACGTTTAAGAGAGGATAGGAAATACATTAACCGCACAAAAATTTGGGCTGAGCCGCGCTGAAAGAAAAAGAGCTTTGGAGTTTGCGGAAAAAAGAAACAGAGTGGGATGGAAATGTTAAGGAATGTGTCAGGGGTTGATAAAATGAGTCATATCAGGGGTGCATTCCTCATCTGAGAGATAGAGGCCAGGGAAACATTAAGGAGATGAAGAAAGAATATTTGCAGCTGCTTTCTTTTATTATTGTAGCTCGTGCTGGTTCACAGGTTGTAGTTAAAGGTGATTGCAAGCATTAGTTTTACTATTCGCCATTTTAGAATTATGGATTTAAACAACCAGCCCCTCATATTAAACTTTACTCTGTAACTCGCTTTGTGCTATAGATATGAGTCATAACTCAAATCTTGTGGCTTGTTGGGGGGATATTATTACAATCAAACATCTTTGGTAAAACAGGTGAAAAAAACAACCATAGTCTTACAAGCATAGTCTTTTGCACAACCACTAAACTATGGCTGCAAGTACAGTTTTTACCAACTTATTGTAGCTCAGCAATTAAATATTTCATGAAATCATTCTGTAGTTCCAATAAACAGATGTGGTTTGACGCATAACAACACTTATTGTGAGTATGACTTAAAGGGGACTTAAATTCATGCTCTCGAATACAAGCATGCAGCAGATATATATATTTTACCATATCAAGGGTCATGTTGGTGGTGGAAATGCAAGCAGGATAAATGTGTCCTGTCCCAAATTCTACTGAACCATATTGAACAGCCCTGTGAAACCACTAAAGCATAAGCACCATAAACTGACCAGAAATGCCCTACTGACCACCCAGAACAAACTTAGTAGCAATCTAATAATATGAAAATCAGTTCATTCTCTCAAATTGGAACACAGAGACATTAATGAACATCATGCACCAAATGCTCCCAGGAATATTGTTGGATGTCATGGGTTCCTTCTGTCCTGAGAAGAAACCATAATTTGTGGTGTTGAATGCTTGTGTTGCAGTTTTCCACTCCTGAAATAAAACCATCTCTACGCTTAATTCTCTCGTCTCACCACCCTGTGTAACAGCACCATCTCAATAGAGGCCATTGAAATTGATTGCTGTGTGCATGATTTCCTTCCAGAAGCTGTTTCGCAAAAAAAAGGCTAAGAACTATCGTCTGGCTTTCTTTACATCCTCTTCTTTCCCCAGTCATGCGAGGTTGAAACGTCTGTGCACTCAGTAAGAGGCCAGATAAGCCTTCCCATCAGCACTCTCACCCCCCTCACCCATGTTGGGGAAGATTTTGTTGATGCAAAGTCAGAGCTCCCCATGGCACTTCCACACTGGCATGTTTCGAGCCCTGTGCTCGGGCAAAATATCAGTGACATTCTGTGTTCATGTGGCTTTTGTTTTGTGGGTCCAAAATAGAAGGGCAAACGTGTTCATGTTTAACCTATTTGTTGGTAACACGTGTTTATTTGCAAGAATTTGCTTGTTTTAATTGAGACGTTATTGCTGTGTTGCGGAGGCCTGACGCAACAGGAAATCTCATGCAGAGATATAAAAAATATCCTAGACTTTACTTCCTGTAAGCGATATGTAGGCAGGGTTCCGGATAACCCACAGAACCTGCCAGCAAATATATACAACACATTTGCGTGAACACATTCAAACACTCAAACAATCCCGTTGGATTTATTAAGGCAGTGTTTGACTGAATACTCCCTAAACTCTAAACTAAAATAATAAATAAATCTTGAAGTCGTAAATTGTTTTAAAATTCACGGCAGGCGTGTTTTCCCTCAGTAATAACATACTAATTGCGGGGAAAATCCACTGAGAGCAAACTAGTTGTTTTTCTCAGGGGTTCAACGGTGGGAAGCCAAGTGTGTCGGTATGATTGAGGACAGACGCCGTGGGTGCAAAGTCAGTTTATATTAAATAAGAAATGAACATAATATGTTTAAACAAGGAAAATAAAGTGTCTGTAGAGATGCTGTTATGGAAAGGGGGTGTGGCATCCTTGCTTGGATACTGTAAAGGACCGTGTTCGCTTGAGGGTTTTCTTTTGTCTTTTGAATAACATGCACTGATGAATCCTGCACAATAAGACCAGCATGCAGTCCATCCAGTCCAGTCCATTCTCAATCCTGGTCCACTGCACATGCCTGTCTTATCTGGCACACTCTGTTTAATGGATGGAGGTCTGTATTAAATCAGGTGTATTAAATAATAAGAACTTACAAAATATGCAGTGCTGTTGGTCCCTTACTTACCTATACTTCTCCTCAGGCAAAATAGTAAAGCTGCAAGTCATCTTTAACTCCCCCTGTTGATTTCTCCAGGACTGTGAGTTGAGATTTGTACAGTAGAGTATCTAAACCAGAAGGCTGTAAAAGTCAGGTGTGAGTAGCTAAACTATGGCTTTATATTTGATTTTAATGCACCTATAGACATAAATATGCATGGGAAAGCCGAAAATGTCAAAATTATTAGGAATGACTTCATACAAATGTCCCTGAAGGGTTGATAAAATGCTTTGTAGAGCCAGTTAAACTCTGACTCACAGAATTCAGGCTGTTTGTATCAGCATATTGCCAAAAGAGCTCTTATGTAACTCAAGCCGGCAAGCTTAAACATGCAAATTGCTGAAACTTGCAAGATAATGCTGTCCCAAGGCCATGGGACCTTCAGAGATATAGAGGTTTACAGATTCACTGTCCTTCCCTTTAAATTTGTAAAGTAAAAATAAAGAATTTGAACTTGTCAGATTGGCTTAACCACATTAATCTTCATAAAGTAATTATATTAAGGTGGCAAATAATTATATTTCCTCCATTAGTCTTATTTTCCATTTTTGTACAGTCCTCTACAATATATCAGTGATGTGTAGTTGACTTCTGAAAAAGTCACATCTCTGCATTTAATGTATGGTTTTTTTTGTCCAGTGCAGTTTAATAATCCGTTTGATGTTTGCATCATCTGAGTGTGTTAAGGAAAAAGTATACTCTTAAATAATAATAATAATTTTTCTAGCTTCATGCATTTTTTTCAACACTTGAGGGTAAGTGTTCACGAAAATAATTCAACATTTTGAACAAAAAGCTGAAAAATCATGCTTTTGTCAAAGACTTCATCTGGATCAGATTCAGAACGATGATCAAAGCATAGATGAAGTTAATCACTTCCATCAAGATTGCATACTTGCTGGTTTGACCTTTCATATTTAATAACTTTAACCTTTAACCTTTGCCCCTCAAAGGTGTCACGATCACAGTCGGCTGTACCATCTACCTCTGCCATTTTGTCACACAAATCAATCTTACCACAATCTTAAATTATTTAACTTAAAATCCTTATTAGAAGAAATCTAATAAACAGTCTCGCATTTATAGCATTTTTTTGTTTTATTTTAATTTCTGTTTTTTATGAAACTCAATTGTATGGTTGAAATGTGAGTCCATGGTAAATCTCAATTTTTAATTTTTCAGAGAACTATTCCATGAGATATTTTGCAATAATAAACAATACTTTAACTTTATTAGTATCTTGGATACATTTCTTAACCTTCAGGGTCCTCAAAACTTCTAAAAACCTTCATTTACAGACACATCAACCGTACGGTCACGCATGATTTTAAATAATTATGGTAAATAAACATTTGTGCATTTCTCATATACAGTATTTTGCTGTATTTCTGTTCTTTAACCCCTACCCTATTCACAACAACATTATGGTTTCATAACTTCTTTGATAGCTTGTTTGACGCTATTATCTGATGAGTGACCAGCAGTGTTATTTCTTCTGTGTGACTGACTGTAGTTTGTAAACCGCTCCTCTTACATGAAAACTGGAAATACTCAAACCTCTCATGACAACAGCAGACACTGAGATGGAGCCATACAGAAAAAAAAAGTCTCTCTTATCTTTTCTTTTTGATAGATTTATTCTTTATCAAAGTAAGCTCAACCGTACGGTACAAATATCATATTTATGTTTAAAGATGCATATGTAAAACAATCACATGTTTCTGCTTCTTCTTTGCAGTGTTTGATATAGACATTCTGTACTCATTAACAAGACATGCAAAAAACTGGAAAATTCTGTCAATGATGGGGAAATTATTAAAGCCATTTCACACTGAGCATAAAACATAAAGTTGATGCAATTTGCAACAAAAGAAATGTGAAACGACTGAATGACTTAATTCATGCCTGCATATACAGTATGTATATAATATATGGATTTAACAACGCACAGACATTGTAATATGAATTTATTGTTTTTGTGTCATAGCACTGGGACACGGCATCACGTTATGGTAATGGCCGTAACATTTCCACCACACACTTGCGGTATTCAGCCAATCACAACGCACTGAATAGCACGCCAATAAGAGCCAGCTGTCCAGATCTCGCTGTTGTAAAATGATGAACTTTTTACAAATTTTCTTAAAAGCTGCTTTAAACCATTATAGAGTGCTTTTAATATTTTCTAATTGTGATCTATAGTTGATTTTTATTTTAAAGGCAGACTAGCACTTTGTACAGTATGTTTTATAAATAATAAACACTACACCTGCTACTTATAAACATCCTTTTTCTTATAAAAAATATGATCACATATGGAAACACCTTATGATCTATTCGCTTTCATATTTCATGTGTAGAAACCTCTCGTTTCTTTTTCATACGGAAGCACAGGAGATCTAAAGTGAACATGCACTGACTTATGATACTCACACACACAGAAGAAAATGGACCACTTAATTCAGTGGAGAATTAATGGTAATAATAATTCTGCATAACTTTCAGATACGAATGATTGCACTTGGTGTGATAGGGATGTATTGTTTTGATACAAAAGTGGTGTCATGCCAGATTTTCACATTCAGTGTGAAAAGGCCTTTAAGTGTACATATAATCTGCGTGACATAAATTTGATCATCGCTGTATTTGTACATCCTGAATTCTCAGGTTGGTTGTATGCATGCACTAAGCCTTTGCATAAAAACTGTGAGCGATTTCCTTTAGAACACGGCACAACTCAGCAAGCTTAAAAGAGACTCTGAAGATGCCAACACAGGAAGAACATGCAAACTCAAACTCAGTGACCTTGTTGTGAGGTGACAGTGTTTCCCACCGAGCCTCAATCCTGCCCCAGAAATGAACTCTTCACACACTATATGATCTCATATTTTGTTTTCTCATCCATATTTTTGAAGAGACACCAATTCCCTTGCCTCCTTGGAGAAAATGACTCAGCTCTATATGCTGAAAAGACAATCCAGTGAGTCATATCATAAGTCTCCCTGGTCACGTCAATTCTGTTTGGTGTGCCATGATCACTGATTTTGGGCAGGCACAGACGATGCAAAAGCAGATGGTGGCAGCGCTGGATATTTCAGTCCAGACTAAAATAATCAGCAACAACAGAAGGGCATATAGTTCCTACAGAGTGCAGTGAATGTATTTAGGGCATAGTGGTCACACAGAGAGAGAAAATGAGTATAGTTACCACACACTGCTTAAACATCTGCAGCTTGTTAAACATCCTACACAATAGCTTTTGGGTGTGCCAGTGTTCACAAAGTTTATGTTAAACTTTCTATTACTGCAGCGCTAGATCAGATAATTTCAGGGTGACATTCTATGCCTAAAAGTTTGTTGGGGAAATTAAGGTAAAATATATAGTAGTCTGTATTATAAAACTCCATTAGCTTGTCTAGTGGGACCAGTGGTCTTGACCCTAACCCTAACCCAGTTTTGGATATACTGTATAAAGCTCATAATATATCTTTAGGTTTTCAGTCTGGCATCATCGAAACCCACAATCCTGCACAGCTGAGCTCAGTTTGGCATTTATCACCAGAGTCCTGAAGCTCAAAGCTGTGAGTGGCGGAAGACAGACTTTGTTCCCCTCTGGAGAATAACTGACTCACCCTGTCACAAGGTGAAAAAAGCCATATTCAGCCGACACTGCTGGTGAACAGAAGCTGAAAGTGCTAAGTGGGTGTTACTATGACCGTACAGGCTACACGCGACTGTCTGAAACCATCAGTCTTCCCTGAGGAGCCACCGCTTTAAACAGACATTTTATCTTACTACAGCAATAGTTAGGGTTAACAAGTTACACATGCATATTATGTCCTGCATATTTACAGTACAATTAGTGAAAGAGCTTTTTACACTTGATATAGTTAACCCAGGATATTCTCATAGTTTCCATTAACATTTGACATTTTCCACTCAATTGCTAATAGAACTCTTTATACCAACCCAGGCTGATTGGAAATATGTGCCTCTACATATATTTCTCCATCCCCGTAATTTCGCTGCAGTTTCAAAGTGTCCATAAATGTCCATAAAGTGGCACTAAAACACACATTTAATATGTGACCATGGGACGTGTGTATTAGATTGGTACAGTAACATATTGCACTGTTTTTATAATGCTGCTCGAGGTACATTTTGTGGCCGTTCAGAATTCAAATATCCAGTGAGTGTCGCTAAAGATTAATGCTCTATCATGTTGGAAATATCCCCTAAACCAAACACAAACCTAAACCTACCGTCCACACTGAAAGCTAATTGGCTTATTTTGCTGAGTAAACCAATCAGGATGCTCTTTGTCTAGCACATACACACAGTTCACATGCACGCGCGGTCAATCTCTCTCTCTCTCTTTTTCACTCTGCCTTTTGCGTGTATTGTAAGTTGCAAGATACAGACATTAATATCACATGTGCCGGCTTGGTGGTATTTCGTAAAATTTGCGAGCCACTATCAATATACAGGACACTAGAGCTGGCGTGGCAAATGGGGTGGCAAGGTTTTTTCTTAGGGTGGCAATTGCCACCCCATGGCACCCCGGTAGATCCGCCCCTGCATGACAGTAACACATAATCACTTTGTATTTGGCAAAGAACAGTTTCTCTGTAGAAGATTCCATTAATTATACAGTGAAATAATGTGCTGGGGCTGCTGAGCAGAATAAAACCATCAACCCATTTAAGGCACTGGTAAGAGTTTCTGGCTTTTACACATGAGGTCATGTGTTTAGGTCTCAACAAGACAGATCGAGCATCTCTCCTCACTGGCCCAAAGGGATTTCTCATTAATGTATCAGCAGTTCTAGCTCACATGCTGTCCCAACCATGCAAGTCATGAGAGGAGAAAAGGCACTATTAAAAGGCACAGTTAAAAGCTCAAGAGACAAGATAGTAAGAAGTCATTTAGCAGTGGCTTATATCCAAAGCAACTTACAGGGGTAATCTTCAATTTAGTAACCCACTGTATATCTTGTTCAGTGGCACAATAGTGTTAGCTCACAGCTAAACGAATGCTTGAGTTGAACTTGTTGGTTACCGTCCCAGAACTTTAAATACAACACCACTTAAAAACTGTTGGCAGGAGTTGATTTTGTCCATCGGGTATTGAGAGAATCGTTGTTGTTTGCTTATTGCAGTCGTTTAATGTAAGTGACAGGTTTCTGAAGAGGAGGTATTGAAACGTAATTGGCCAGCTACAAGGCTACAGCTTAACGTCATTAAGTTAAATTGTGAAATAATCTTTGGTAAAGATCTAGGTTAGAAAACACATCGACTAGTAACTAAGATTTGCTTTCCTCAAAAAACTATAATTAAATGTTTTGCTTATTGCTAGTAAGGTACTTGTTTAGTCAAGTTTAGGTATGGTGTTGGTTTCCCTGCTGAAATAAAACAGCATATGCTGGTTAGGTAGGTTTTGAAGCTGGGATGCTGGTTTAAGCTGGCCCTTTGCTGGTTTATGATGGTTTAAGAAGGTCTTTTGCTGGTTAATAATGGTCCTTTGCGGGTTTATGGTGGTCCTTTGATGGTTTATGCTGGTCCTTTGCCGTTTTAGGCTGGTTTAAGATGGCCCTTTTGATGGTTTATGCTGGTCCTTTACCAGCATGTGACCAGCATAAACCAGCAAAAGGACCAGCATAAACCAGCATTCCAGCTTCTAACACCACCCAACCACCATATGCCGTTTTATTTTCAACTTGGTTATACCATCTACAATATGGTAATGCAGAAAAACAAACAAAAATGTGTTTTGGAAGTACTAATAAACAGCCGATATGCTAGAAATATGCATGATAATTAGTAACCAGTAAATGGTTAATAGTTTAGTTTTTAATCTAAAGTGTTACCCATTCTGAATTTTTAAAGTAAGTTCCTGAGCATCCAGCTACTCTCATATTAAGATATTTTACCCATGCATTTTCCAGTGGCTGCAAATTCAATATTTTGATACAAGAAGTCCTCGGTAAGATGGTTACATGGTACTTGACAAGCCCACTGGTCCCACTAGACAAGCTAATGGATTCCCATGAAATGATTTCCTGCCCAGATGTGATTGCGGTTCTGGCTGATAGAATGAAATACTAATGAGTGTGTCTTGAAAGGATTATCTTCATTTTCTTTTTTCTGGCTGTATCGTCCTATCAGTTCTACTGACTGGTCGATGCACTTTATGGAATTCTCATTCTGTATAAAACTCATAATAAACCAATGACGAACACATGCCAAATGTGATTAGTTGTTAGTAAATCAAAACACATTAGTGATATGCAATTTAACCCACAACCAGGTCATACTGTAACTTTCACACAATGTCTTCATTGAACATCATCTTGACCTGTTTACAGAGACAATCCACCTGGATCGACCTGAAATTAAATGCCTTGTCAAGGGCAAAATGGAAATGGTTTATGGATTCCTGCAGGGATCGAACCACCTTCCTTCCAGTTTCCAGAACTTCCAGAACAACAGAGTTTGAACCACTACACCTCACCGCCTCTTATTTCATAGCACGAACGAAGAGCACCTCAATGTGTCTAAAGCATGTGTGACCACTGACCATTTTAATATATTTTAAAGACTATCTGAAGACCTTTAAGTTGTATGACAAATTGAGCAGCAAGAGAAAAGCTAAATCTGCTATCTGGTTAGGTCTCAGTTGGCTGTGCTTAACCAGCAGTTAGCGCTAATGAAAGGAATGTAGCATGCTGTAATTTTCAGGCCACTGAAGATTTCCTGTGAGTCAGGAAACGGCAGAGTGCTGACCGCTAGAGAACATACTGCTGATTCAGAACACAAATCAGATTTCTATGGATTGCAAATGTGAACTCCTGCATAATGGAACAACAGCTGTTAAATGATGGACTAAATCAGTCTTTAACTCTAGGTTAACGAACAATGTATGTTATTCATAAACCATATGTTTTCAGTTCAGGTGATATTAAGCAAGCTGGAAGTCAAGCACAGATTTATCACTTCCGCATTGGCTTCACTTTAATTCTATGGATCATTAGGTTGCCAAAAATATGAGCAATGCTGAGCAAAGGTTTTAGAAAGAAAAATGAAATGGAATGGACCTTTGAGTTCCAAAAAGGTGTTTTATCTGCATTATCACAAATGGGTGATACTCGTTAATGGATTTGGTATTGTGTGAAATTCAGCATGCAGCAGACTTCCATTACCAGGCATACTGTACCAGTCTGATCTTACATAAATTTGTTGATCTTCACATGCGGTATTCAACAAACACACATTTTGTCTGAGCTGATAGTGTTGTGACACATGCAGTGGATGTGCTTTGGCTGACCCAAGTTCATGGTAGCCCAGCTAGTCCCAGCATGTGGTACTTTCTGCTTGCTTCCTTTCATACCCTGTCCTGGCTCCCACATTTGCTTCCGATATACTGTCACTGTAAACTAAAATATACAAGAAGGACATATGGGCAGCATCAAAAATATATTTACAAATGAACATAAACAAGCTTTTTTTCTGTTGACAATTTAAGGTTTTTGCTTAAGTACAATGACTGAATCCATAAAAAACAAGAGGCCACACTTTATTTTAAAGACTAGTCTAAAGGACAATGGGCCTTTTTTTGTCACTGCAACCCGTATTTGGAATAACCTGCCTTTGGATATTAGATCTTATACTACACTGGGTCATTTTAAATTGCGTTGGGTTTATTTACTTGCCCAGGCATATTGTTGATCCAGGTAATGAGGTAATGTTCATAAACATATATAATAAATGCATTGGCTCAACTTCCACTCTACAACCTGAGCTACACCAAAGCTAATGTCCTGTTGCTGATAGAGGTGCAAGTGTAGCATACTCTCTGATGGGTCGTATTTCGCTGCTATGTACAAACAACCTATACAAGCATATTGATTGGAGGACATGTTGTCAGTTTCGCACTACGAGAAAACTTTTTTTTGCTCAAAGAAAACTAAAATAATGTAATTTACTCAAAATTCTTGGATCATTTCAGTTGTATTGCTATGTATGGAAGGTCAGATAGTTCAGATTTCATCATCTGAAGATGAACAAAGGCCTTACGGGTTTGGTACGACATGAGGGTAAGTGGTAAGAATTTTCATTTTGGGGTGAACTAATCCTTTAACAACTAGTCAGCAACAATTTAGGGGTTTGAGACAAAAGTTAACAATTATGTTAAAATTATGTAAATTTGATAGCACCAAATAAAAATATATATTACCTATAATTTTTATGAATTTAATACTTCATTAACCTGAAATAATATTCATAAATCTCTGTTGTTTATACTGTATTTAAAATGCTTAGGTTTGCTGTGAATATGTGAATAATGTATGTTTTAGTGTCTATGCATGTCTATATATATATGAATTACTGTTGCCAAAATTTACAGAAATAATACAAATACTTTGTCTATCGCACCTATTTTACACAGAAATTAGCAGTGTTTGTTCTGAAAAATGACACTTACGCTATTTCATCCCTCATGGCTCAGCCCCATTCCAGCATTAAATTGTTGCCGGATAGTGAATGAGATGCCAGTCCTTGCGCTGAAAACCATGCAGAAAATTGGCGCAACTGTTCAGCAAATTCACCCCCTGCTCTGTAAGTTGTAGCCATGATGCAATCAGTAAGAAACGGAATAGCATACAAAGCAGAAAAGGGGCGCTGGAATGAGAAGAAGGAGAGAGAGCTGAGATAAAAATAAATGGCACTACTGTTGGCGAAGGTCTGCACAGACGATAATGCTAACAATCTGCTGCAGAACACTGCCAATGTGTACAGGAAACACAGCGGAACTGCGCCGGGAGGGGGTAAGATGCATAAACACATAGTGTACACACATAGGAGCACTCCAACATCCAGAGAAAGACTAAAGAAAAAAATCAAACCAAACCCAAACAAATATTCATAAACAAAACTCAACACGCAGTCCTAATTCCAAAAACACACTCTGAAATAGACTTTTAAACACGCGGCCTAACAGACTTTCTGGGCTTGGCTGCTTTTCCTGCACAGCTTTCTGGGTATTCAGCATGGTGGGAGCACATATCTGGATGTCTTTAGCAACAGATGCGACAGGACGGTTTAGAGAGCGTCTGGGTCACAAACGTCACACAAACACACCCACATGTACACACAGGACTGTGTGTGACTGGCAGAGAAATTGTGTTGCTGCAAATACAAACTAGCAGAGGAATCTTTTAAATCTTTCAGCGTATGTTTGTGAACATCTGGATGCCAAGATCAGAAGTGTTCAGGGTCTTAAAAAGCTCAATAAAAATGCATAAAAAAGAGTAGTTCTTACATTTTAACTTTAATTTTCCATGAAAACTACACACTTTGATTAATAAGTGCTGTAAAAAGGTTCATTTTTAATTTATGATGCCTTGTGTTAACTTGAACAATGTATGATTTGTTTTTGTTTTTTTTTCTCATCAGGATCAATGAAATTTATTTGGTTAATTAGTTAAAGTTGCCAGCCATAATGTTTAATAATTTTTTACAGAACTTTCATGGCCCACAGAATATTTCGTATTACTATGCAATTTGCTAAAAAAAAAAAAAAATACTAGTTTGATGCATTTTTTTTTTTTATCAACATTTGTAAGTTTAATTAAAAACACAGTCTCATGACCAATTGGTACGTATTCATACGAGGTGGCAAAATCATGTTAATTCGTACAAATTCGTATGACCTCACTCGTACGATTTTTTACAATTTGTCTACACCAAAGTGATGGGTAGCTTTAGGGGCGGGGTTAGGTGTAGGTCATTTGTACAAAATTCATACGAATTGGCAACTTGTAAAATATGTATGATTTAGCAAAAATTTTATGAATTCCTACAAGTGAGGTTGTATGAATTTGTACGAATTAGTCACCTTGTAAAATATGTATGAACTGCCGTGAGACTTGGTTGGAAAAAACAGTTTGAATAAAAAGCTGAGAAAGTCTAGACTGACTACGCCAGACTACGTATTTCCGCTCAATTTCAGTTCGCTTCTGTATTCAGTCTGATATTGCAAACCATCTCCCAGTTTATCTCCGTCATCGAAACAGCCGGACCAATCAATGAACAGAGGGTGGGGTTAGAGCCGTGACGTAGAAGCTAAACGCCAAATTTAAGAGTGTAGTTTAGGTTAGGGAAATCTTAAACAACAGCGGACATGGGAACACATTGCTATTTGCTCTGTTGTGGAGAATACTCCCGGTATTTGCCAACTAAAGCCGAACAAAAAGACTGTTTGGTTCACATTTTGAGGTGATGTTGTGGCCCTACTCTTTTTGTGGTCCTTTTGTGATGGTTCCTCATGGAACCATCAGTGCCAATTATTGAAACATATTTTTTAAGAGAGTACATGAACAGCTGGATCCAGTATATGACTACACTCAACTGTAATCATGACTTTGCAATGTCACGGTTATATCAGTGTTAATGATGGTGATCTATCAAAGCTAGAAACAATGCTGGCAGCCTCAACGTGCTTCTGCCCACAGGCCGCAGTTGCACCTCAATGTTATTCCGCTCTTGTAATAACATTTGTGTCTATAGAAAAATACAGTGCATTAGAAATTACATGTCGGGAGAGAGGTTAATGACACACATGGGACTGAAGCGACGAGGTCTGTGATGTGCCAGAAGTCAGGGTTGCTTTAGGAGAGGTCACCTTAAAGGCATAGAGCCACTGAAGCAGATTGAGACCCACTGAGTCTTTTGAGCAATGGCACACACTTGCTTACTACTGTATAACCAAAACCAGACCACGGGCACACACAGCATCATATGAACGACTTCTGAATACCTGTGTCCTTCAGCACTGCTGGGTGTCTATTACAACACTATTACATTGTTATAAAAAGATCATAGGATAAGTTAGTGCAACTATTCAGCTGCTGTTTAAATATGATGGACAATAATAATTATAATAATACATAAACAAGACAAAATCATCATAACACCTTATCTTAATCAGATGTAACACAAGGCTCCAGCATGCAATACACGTTATCTTTTGCATTTTAATCAGAGTTTTTGGCCTAATCAGCTGTGACGGCAATATGCCGCAGTGAATTCTATTTTTGGAATGGTTTCTATTTCTGGATACAAACTGTGTGTCCAATGACATTGAAAACATAGGTTCTGATTAGATGCAGTTTTTTACTCTTAAAAAGGTTTTAATCTGGATACCAATTCTACAACCTTTGCCTCAATCATCTCCTATTTTTAGGTATGTTGTTAAAGTGTAAAATGTGGTCATGCAGAATAATACATTAACGTTTTTTTATAATGCTAGTAATAATAAGCAATAGTTTACAGTGAGAACTGGTCATACAGTCGTAGTTAACTTTTACATTGTGAACACTGTGGGTACAAACAAATGTATCCGATGATAAAGATACACTGAAAAAAATGATTCTGACCCCACATGTTTTTATCTGGTTAATTTCACTGATTTTAATGAGTTATTTAATCCTACTTATTTTTTTCTTATTAATTTTCAAATTCACTGCCCTTGTTTAAAACAAGTTAAAGTTAATTAGAAAAAAATACGTTTAATTTAATTTCCATATATTGTCCGGTCTGCGCATGTGCAGACAAATTTTTTTTCTGAAGGCGCCAAGGCGGTGGGATTGAACGTGATGCACTCGTTTCAATGCTGCATCCAGCTCTGCATTTTCGGTACACTCAAAAAAATGATTCACCTATACGGTTCAGTTGATTAATAAAAAATATATTTTCATTTAAAAAAAACACAAATGATTTTAATTATGTAAGTAGGAAGTGGATTTCCTCTTCCCATCATGCATTGCAGGGCAGGATAAGGATAGTAAATCTTGAAATAAAATGTTATTTTAGGCATGTTTATTAAGATGATTCAACTGGGATAATTGTGATTGTTTAATGCTATTTTATATTTGTATTTGAAAGACCTTCTGCTATGTTGGTTTTTTGGGGGGGTTACCATTGTGGTAAAGTGTAGATAGAGCATGTGCTTAGGGACCTGCTAAAAAAATGAGTTGTTTTCGTAACAATAATGATATTTTAGGCATGTTGTGCATGTATCCAAACCTTATTGTTTGGATAACAAGTTAGCAAATGCTTAAAGATAAGTAAGTCAAACATATCTTTATTTCATTATTTGAGTGTAGAATGATGTCTCCCAATTTATTTATTTTTAATAATTTTAATATGTAGAAATTTAACGATTAAATTTATCTGGTTGCACAATAAATTTGAGTAAGTTCTACTCAAAACAGTTTAGCTAAAATTATGAATATAATTAAACTGAAATTACTGAAAGAGATTAATAAACTCAATGTATGAAATATAAGTAAACTCAATTAATAAAATATAAATTCACTCAACTTAATAAATATCTCTGGATTTAGATACATTTATTTAGTGCAACCCCTTGACATAAAAAAATTAAGTAAATTCAACATTTTTTTCAGTGTAGTATGTTATTGTAAAGATTGCAGTTTATTTGATATTTAAAAAAACAATAATTTATTTAAGTTATAATTTGATCAATGCATCAAGTCAATGTAACTTGAACCTTTTGCTTTTATAAGACACTGACAACCACAATGTAATATATAGACAGCAAAGTGAATGAATAATTCATACAGCATAACTTAAAAAAATTAATAGCAGCATTCTAACTAAACTGGATAATTTAGGTTAGCATTCATGTCCACAGCACAAACTATGCTAGATGAGTTTAATAAGTTTTCTCATTAGAGAGTCCTAAGTATCAGCAACATTCATGCTTGCATTTGCAAAACCACCAATAAACAAACAAATAAAAATGAACCAAAAAGTTGAAAGAGAATAAAGCTTAAGGCTCATAAGCCTTCTGAAAAGACTTATGTAGCGCAATTACATAGTATCAGATAATTAGCATTATGTTACTGTTAGAGCAGTGCTGGAATTAAATATTGTTATAATTCAGCAAATTGCAATCTAGCAGTTGTTACCTAGCGGCTTCTGAGATATGAACGATGAATCTTGCCATACTATAGTATGCAGGTCTAAAGCCAGCACTCCTCATTACTAAAACACCAACCATCACATCTTTGTGATGCAAAAGTTACATTTAAATAGTTTAAACATCAGTTATTGTCATCAATACAAAAGGCTAGAGGAATTTTGCATTCAGGCTCCCTAAGTGCTTTACATAAGCAAAAATGCCTCCTCACATTTCAAGCACTTGAAGTTATTAAATGTAATGAAAACACTTGACATCTAATAAATGCCCAGGCCCACACAGAATCTGAACTCGTTAGAAGCACTTTCATATCAATACGAAAATTTAACACATTTTACAATTTCTAAATCCATTCCTCTGAATTCAGATACAGATTCTTCCTTAAAACTGTCGAAAAAAGGTGGAAAGAGGACATTGTGTCTAGGACTGTACGTGACTAGTGAGCTCTGTGTTACAGTGACTTGTCATGAAGACCATAGATAATGAGGACAGATCACCTCTGTAATGAACGGCAGCCACTGACCCCCGACTGAGAGTGATGGTGTGACGCCAGATGAAACGAAGAGGGAAGTGAACAAGACTTAAACACCTTCAGATGTGATTACTGTAAGGGTTAGCTCAACTAACCCTTTCAAAAGAAAAAATCGACTCTGAATCACTGAAACGAGTCATTCTGAAAATGAATCCCAAGCCATTTCATGTTGAAGTCAAGATGAAACATTAGCATATCGCCCACCAACTTGTTGGTCTTTTCACGTTGGTCTGAAAGAAAATGCAAATCACCTCTAGGTGTTGCTTTTGAGCATTAAAATGGTTTCCCTCGGTAACGCTGTACACAAAGCAGCACTGCGCTCACAAACACTGGGTGAGTTTGTATAATGTGATTGTATGATATGATAGGATTTGTACAAAAATCTGTGAATTTATATGAATTAGTCACCAACTTACCAAAATAATACACAATAATAAAGTAATCTAAAGTATTATCACTTTAAAAGGAAAAATTAGGTTTTGCAGAGTAACACTGTAAATATACAGTAAATACCAATTATATTAACTCTTAAACCCACAAACATTTCTCTTGCACTATGCTAGTTTTCTGCAACAAAATTCTCATTGCATCATTATAGGCCACTTGGGAGTCTTTGTAAGCTCACAATACTGTACTTTATTCATAGGTGAGCAATGTAAAGCATAGTTTCTTGTTATGAAGACGTGGACCTTTGACATTTTTTATTTTATCTAAATATATTTATATTTTAATTTATGTATTTTTGTGTGTCTATGATAAGCGCTGTTTTTGAAAAGTGGGCACGTACATATAAGATAATACTGGAGTATGACGTAAGAGGGAACCCATGATGAATCAAACAGCAAATAAAGCAAAATGAGAGGGATGCCAGGTGCCATGTTCAATACAAGCAATGTCTCAGAGGTCTTGAAGCAGTTAATTTGCAGGAGTTATTACTCCACCACATGCATGTGACGACAGCGGCTCTATATTGCTGAACTAATGAGGTTCAAACGACAGAGATCAGGAAACAGTCATGACTAGCTAGTTCGTTTCCAAAACAATGCATAGTACTATGATTGATTAATCAGTGAGTCACGTCGCTGTACTAGAAACACACCCCGGATCTGTCTTCCACACAGATTATTGGGGGTTAAACATTACAAATATTGCAAATTACTTAATCAGATACTTCTTCAAGTCACTAGTAAAGTAACAAATTACTTTTCTAATTTGCAAGAATAGGAGTCAAATAAGTGACTCCAATTTTTGACTCACAGCTCTCCTGTTTTCATGTTGAGAGAATTCAGGAGTTGTGAGTCCTGCTGTGTGTACAAGATGATGCTGTAGATCTAGACTAAATGTGAACATGTATTTACTTATCTCACTTGTACAAAAACAATTCAGTATTCTTAAAAATTAATAAAAAAAACAACACTTCCTGAAATAATTACATTTGTTAAATAACACAAACAAATTTATTTTATTAAAATTATTTATTTAATTCCAGTGTATTTGCTGCTGACCCAATGACCAGTTCAGCCATACTAATACAATAAAATGACTTCATTTATTTGTTTGTATTATTATTTTTGTGTGTGTGTGATCAAGAAAAAGGTGTTTAATAAGTGTACTATGTAAATGTGCCAGATTTAGCCAGGCTAATTTTCTAAATTTCATCTTTCCTTGTGCATATTTTTACACAATCCAGAAGGTCAGCGCAGTTAAAAGGCTTGTTTAACTTTTGTTATTTTCTTTAACCTAAGGCTTATTCATTTAACTTTTTGTGTGAAAGGGCTTTTACATATGCCAAAAATACTTTGTATAATGAGAAAAAGTAATGCAAAAGTAAAGTGTTGCATTACTTTCCATAAAAACTATAAGTAAAATACTTTTTACTTTTTTAGGGAGTAATTTTAACGGCATCTCATTTCGTAGAGGACGCATTTGAAGGCTGCACACATCATTAAGGATGTCTTATTTAAGAAAAGTAACCACAATAAAATTCACTGTTATTCTTTGTACGGTGTTAAATTGTTAGGAAGTGGACTCAGACACAGGAGTTAAGTGAATAACAATAATAGTTTTATTTGCAGATGAGGACAATGAATGGAGATAGTAGATGATAACAGGCGAGTTGAGCAATGGATGAATCGTTTGGAGGGAACTGACGTTGCACACACCACTTCCTCGATGAAGGGAAGCTCGAGATTAAGGTGGACGAGGAGTTGTGCGGTGTTAAACCCATCTTTGAGTTTGTTAAAAGCCTCATGAAGCTTGTGTTCTGTTAGGTCTCGGCAATAAATTAGGGTGTAGTCTATATTCACGACAACATATTTATGGAGGAAGTCTCAGAGGATCTCGTGCATGAACCTTTGAAAGATGGAGGGTGCATTAACAAAACCAATACGCCATCACCAAGTACTCGTAGTGGCCAGTAGGGATGATAAAAGCAGTCTTCCATTCATCTCCCTCTTACATTCGAATTAAAATATATGCGCTATGTAGGTCTAGTTTAGAAAAGATGGTGGCACCTCGAGGGGGAGGGTTACTAAAAAATACCGTTTCTAATCTTGTTTGGGGCCTGATAATCAATGCAGGGGCATAAACCACCGTCATTTTTGGCCACAAAAAAGAAACTGGATGCAGCAGGGAATGTGGACATGTGGATGTAGCCTTGTTGAAATGCTTCCTGGATGTACTTCTCCATGGCTTTATTCTCGGGAGTGGAAAGGGGATATATCTTGCCGTGGGGCACTGGAGCATCAGAGAGTACAAAACTTCAAAATATATTCCAGAATTGACATATTACTTTGACGAACATAATAAAGTTCCTCACCTGCTTTTACTCTCTTTAATTTAATTTAATTTAATTTAATTTAATTTAATTTAATTTAATTTAATTTAATTTAATTTAATTTAATTTAATTTTTTTAATTTAATTTAAATTTATTAATTTTATGCTAATCAATGCACGAAACAAATATACATCATACCAAGAACTTATAAGAATTTATATTCCCTTAATGTGAAATTACTTATAAAAATAAGCCTTCAAAACTAGCCTATGCGATCAAATCCTAAATTAATTTTGGGTTCACATTTTTTTATGTATTACACATTAAAACATGCATGTTTGTAATTCAAAATAAATACTGTGCCTGACAGGGTTAAAGTGCAAGAAATGTAGGGAAAGACAGAGACACAGACTGTAAACAGAACAGCTTGAATGATATTGCAGATGTGAGCTTCAGTATGCAGCAAAGCGTCTCAAGGGCTCAGACTGCAGGTAGTAGGAGAACGAGAGATTTCTGCTTATCTTCATTATTCAAACCAAACTGAACAGATTCCAGCAAGTTCAGTGTGAGTGGGAGGCAAACACAGGTGAGGTTCAGTAACAGAATTGGAAATCTATATTCTTCATACTCAGGTGAGTGAAGTAGAGCTCTACTGCAAAACCTAGCAAGCTATCTAATGTCTTGTTAAGCAACCCTTTATTTTATATAACTGTGCTATACCCTAAAATGTTTATTTCAAGGGTGTCTCTAAAAATAAGAAGTTTACCAAGTTTACCAAGGAACAAGACTGAAACATATATGCTTGTATACCAATAATAGAGTATACTGTTCCTTGATTTCTGTAGCTTTATTAAATTAAACTGTGAAATGGATTCATAAGACTGTATTTAGCACCTCCAGGCACTGGTTTATTCCTCCACAGAGTTGTTGGCTGCCATCAGACAGTATAATCTCTCCTTGTGTGTCTTCTGTCTGTGTTACTGCTGCAGGCATTCTCAGTGAAGAGTAACTGACATTGAACAAGGACAGTTTCTTTGTGGACCAAACACAGTCTCCAGCAGTACTGGGCAGCTTACTTGCACGTATAATCGATATTGTTTAATGTTAATACTATTCCTGTAGATCTTATTAATAAGTCAATCTATCTTTAATTAGAATTTGCATTCTTTTTTCATTTCAAAGGTGCATTTACAGTAGTAGTTTGATTAATTTGAAGGGTTAGTTAACCCAAAAATTTTTATTCTGTCATTAATTACTCACCCAGAAGACCTTTGTTCATCTTTGGAACACAAATAAAGATATTTTTGATGACATCAGAGAGCCATCTGTTTCTCCATAGGCAGCAACACAACTGGCAATGATCCAGGTCCAGAAACTTAGCAAAAACATCGGTAAAACATTCCATGTGACATCAGTGGCTCAACTTCAGTTTTGCAATGCTAGGAGGATACGTTCAAACAAAATAGTGGACAAAAACAAAAATAACATAATTTACTAAAAATAACATTTATTTCTGTGACTTTGTGCAAAAAAAGTGTTCTCCTAGCATAGCAAAAGTGAAGTTTCAATGACTGTTTTTTTCGCTATGTTTCTGGACCTGGATCAGTGCAAGTTGTATTGCTGTCTTTGGAGGATCAGATTGCTCTTTGATATCATCAAAAATATCTTACTTTGTGTTCTGGAGATGAACAAAAGTCTTAGGGGTTTGGAACGACATGAGGGGTAGTTATTAATGACAGAATTAACATTTTTGGGTGAACTAACCCTTTAAAGCGGTGACAAACTGCGTTTTAAAAAAAAAAAAAATATTTGTGCTGTTCTCTGTATTTTACTCATAAACTGTTGCATCTTATCGTTTCAACAACATAGGGCCATTGTTAATGACGTCACACTATTGTTTTGTTCACTGTCATTATGCTTTATGCTCTTTGATTAATTGCGGATTCCATCTTACGTCATACTCTACGGTTCCACTGGCCATTTACGCACATGCGCTCTTTTTCAAAACAGGATGCGCAAAAATACATATTTAAAATGCATTGAAAGAGCATATTTATTCAAGCCTATACATTTTACTAACATGACTATGCTTCTAACCACAGATCTGAAGCTGTAGTTCCAACCACGTAAGTTTGCGAACATTCATTTTAACTATGCTATGAGTTATGCTGGTAACAACTGAACTTGTGACCATGGTTGGCTATCGATGCTTTTGGGAAATGCAAATTGGTTAACAGACAAAGCAAAAGTGATCACATAATAAACATTGATACAATGTTTCAGAATTAAATTATTGCATACAGAAGGTAAAGGATGAATTGAATGTGGCTTTGAGGTTCTGTGAGGTCACTATTGCCTTTTTCTAATAATGTCCAGTCTAACTGCATTTTATGCAAGTATGGACTCTGATGTTGGTCATTTTGCACCTGAATTTCTACTTTGAGATAAAGCCTCTAAAGCCTTTCTTCTACTATAGTTTGATTTGTGTATTTAAGATCAGTCACTCTAATTAGATAGTGTGTGTGTGTGTGTGTGTGCGCGTGTGACAGAGATACAGCGCAGTCACCTGAGCTCTTGAGAGGGTCTGTCAGCATATGATGAGTAGATCATTACTGGCTGTTGAGTTGTTTCTGTTGGCTGGAGAGACCCAGGGGCCACTTCCATGTCATCGACTGGGCAACAAAGTAAATCATCCACACATACATATAGTCTACTCATAAGCACCTCAATAAAACATTCTGTTATTCCTTCATCCTGAACGGGGAGAAATTAAAGCTTTCCTCCAAATACAACCTAAAATACTAAAGCCGTAAAATGAAAAACGATAAGAATTTACCATATGTGTTAAAACATAAGAATAAATGCTAATGCATTAACTAACAGTAGCCAACAGTGAGCAATAGGCTACATTTGTTACAGTATTTCCTTATCTTTGGTAACATTAGTTCATCCTTCTGACGCTTCACTTACCTACAGTAAGTAACTTGAATGTTTTCTGTTTCTTTCCCACATTGGTTTTGGGGTTTCGTAAATTTAGTGAGCAGGTAAGAAATTCCGCTAAAATGGATTTACGGCAGAAACAAATTCATGTGTAATTATTACTGATATATTTATAATAGTCAATTCCACTCACTTAACTGAAGCAGCCTCCAAAGATACACAATGTTATACAGTTGATTTAATAATGCATTAGCAAATGGTAAAATTAAACATTAAACTGTATTATAATTCAGTTTCATTAAAATGTATTCATTTTCATTGTTAGCTCATGTTAACTAATGTAGTTAGTTATAATAAACACTTAAATACTTTTTAATGACATTATCTATTGGCACATATACGAGAAGAAAAGACATCAGTAGATTAAATTAGATTTTTTTTTAAAGAGACCCTTTATCCTGAGATGTGTGTGTGTTGCTGTTTAAGCTTCTTTTCTCTGCACTAGGCTCATGTTATGTATGGAACTAAACGAGCTCAGCTATTGTTAAAAGCCTAAGAGCCCTAATCTGCTAACTATTCTTTTCTGAAGCATGAATAAAGAAAACCGCTGCAGTTTTTGTGCTGTTTTGCAGAAATAACCCTATGTCAAAATATTGGCTCAAAATACTTTCAATACAGTGTATTTGTAATTGCCTGAATAATTAAAAATGTATGTACTTTCTTATAATAGAAGGATTGAAGGGTCATGGAATACATTTTAATTTTACTGTACCTTTAAGACATAGTTTTTTGCAGTTTAGCTTTTGCATAATCGTTTTCTGCATTCTAGACGAAGCTACAGTCAAGGTCTTTCATTTCAAAAGATCAATGAAAAGTCTTTTTAGTAGGAAGTTCTTTTAAGTCGAACATACTCAAATTTGTATTATGAATAATTAAATTCAACCAAGGCAAATGGCGGTGTTTATGTAAGCAGGCTGGCTGAGCACACACCGTTCTCTAGCTTTAGGGCAGGATGTGACTTCATTGAGCAGGAAAACATCCCTAAACAGAACTGTTAATGTTTAAAGATGACGACAATAAGAAAACCAGGCCCTTGCGTTGGCATTTCATTAAAATTTTATTTTGCATGCAATTTAGGTTAAAAAAAAGACCAAAAGCAAATACGTTTTTTTTTTTTTATACTAGCATCATAATGATGTAATCAACAAACATTTTAATGATAGATCATGAAAACATTTCACCAACAGTGCAAAACAAATGTCTGTGGAGACAGAAAAGTGTCTCTGGAATGATTTCTCTCAGAAAAGATGTTTTAAATCTAGTACAGAGAAGTTTCCTTTGGCCTCAGATTCTTTTAGTATTTAGGATCCAAATCACAAAATGCCAAGACAGGAGAAAACAATTTAAAGACTGTTAAAGAGGACAGAGCTTTGGTTGACCTTTTGTTCAAATATTGTTTTTTTTTTGGCATAAATTGGTCCATCTTCCACAATTTTCACAAAGACAAATATGCCAGAACTAAAAATTTCACACATTAAAAAACAGATTTCATGTTATGCTTATATTGTTTACATTCACAAAGCCATGTCCGAAAACAGCTAAATTCTAGTAAAACATACAACTAAAACTAAGGTCATTCTTGTAGGAAAACTGCCTTATTTAAGCGTGAAAGATCATAAAGTTAAAGCTGAAAAAACTGTAATCTTTTTTAAATCCATCCCGTGGACCTTTGGATATTCTGTCTGGGCAGATTCACATATGGCAGACCAGCTGCTGTTGATATATAATAATCATTTTACTCAGTGCATTTATGAATATGAATTCAAGACCATGTGCTGCTGTCCGCACAGCTCATTTTGTGCCTCACGCTGGAAGCTTACATTATTTTATTACATTATTAATCGCTCTGATGGACTTCACCCATGGGCAATACACATGATGCTAACATTTCATATATTCTGTGCAAAACAGCTGGCAATTCCTCTAACAAGCTCTGTACAAATTGCCAAACTCAAACCTTGACAAGCCAGATGTTTATGCAGAAAATGCAGAAAAAAACCTGCATCCAAAATGACACACTATATACAATGCACTTATACACTATATGCACTATTTTCTCAGCTATGTAGTGTATGAATTATGAAAGGTTATTTTGTCATTAATAATCTGAGTGTGACAGCCCCTCCCTCTTTGGGACATAAAAAAGCTGTGTTTGTTTTTCTTTTTTTATAATTTAATGTAGCATTCCCATTTATCTCAATGGCAGTTGCTCTGCCGGCGCAGGAATACCTGAAAGTTTAGATATGCCAAATATGGCCACATGCATATACTTTTCTTAATTTCTTGAAATTTATCACATGTACTAACTCTGAGAGTAAGCAATTGTCAGAGTCCCAAACTTTCCTCATAAAAACTGAAATATTTTTGTGTTTTGATGTTTCATGTACACAACTTTGGCATTTTGGGCCTTTAAAACTTATGAAAAAGTGGTTTAGCATTCTGTTACTGTTTCTTTGTAAACTACACACAAAAAAGTGAATTTATGAAACCGGTAACATACAGGCCCTTTTCAAAAAATTAGCATATTGTGATAAAGTTCATTATTTTCTTTAATGTACTGATAAACATTAGACTTTCATATATTTTAGATTCATTACACACAACTGAAGTAGTTTCAAGCCTTTTAT
>JAUYWG010000056.1:2737878-2748450 GCA_034779775.1 Enteromius afrohamiltoni | reverse complement strand
AAAATCACAGTGTGATCAAATACTTATTGACCTCACTATATATATATATATATATATATATATATATATATATTATTCAATAGCATTTGACAAATCTAAGTGTGGTTTACATAAAACAAATTCTTTAACTAAAAACCTAAAACCTGTTTTGGCTGTTTACTTTTAAAAACAGGTACCAAAGTCTTTGAAAATAATACAATATCATCTCCCTGTAAACCATAAATCTATTAAAATTTGTGAATATGTGTGCAGGCATGTTTCTTTACATCTATAATAATCTTTCATCTACATTTACTGCACAGTGTTGCATAAAATTTGTGTTCTCGGACTGATTGTACAATGTCTCTTGGGACTGGGTTGGAACTACACTTTATAGAAAAACTGAAATTTCTTGCAACATTCATTAGCACTCTTGGGATAAATCTGAGATAGAGTGAGACATATCAACTGTCATCTATCGCTAACTGACCCAATTTACTGAGGTGCCACGATTCGGTGTTTAATCCATCTGCTCCATGAGCTGATGTTTAGAGTAGGACAGCAACAAATCCTATTGGTTGGTTGAACGAATATTGCTACAATGGTTACGGCCCAGCCCTCTCTCTGACCTTTAACGCAATGCTAATTGGCAGCCAGAGATTAAACATTCAAAACATTCAGAGTATTGCCATAAATAGCAGCTCCAGGAAAAACTAATTGCCTGGATAATTCCAGCTGAGTTCCAGGGATGGGGCCTTTCTGACGCTCTTAAATATTCCTTCCTGATCCCTTCTGACAGACCGAAGAGAAACACGCCAACAAGACACTCTGGCTGACATGTTTATAACATTAATCGGTGTGTGTGTGTGTGCGCGCGCACATCTTTATATGATGTAAAGAAGATAATCTCAAGTGGAATAGTTGTGTACTAATTTTCATTTATAATATGCACAGTGAATTATAAACAAATAAACATTTTATTTTTAACCATAACCAAATAAACATTTTATTTTTGTTTCTTTTAATATATATATATATATAGTATATATTTAGTGCTGTCAAGTAATTAATAGCCATTTATTCACTGTTGACATAAACAGAGCATATTTCTCTTGTTTTCACTTTCCAAAATGAAAAGTAAACATTAGATGTGTTCTTTGTGTTGAATGATGAAATGTAGTTTTACACATTTGCTATTTTCAGCATACTATGAATGTGCTAAATCTAATCTCACATCACATGCTAAACAAATAGAAATAAATAGACTGTGAATTCTGATAGAAATAGATGAATGGAAATATATAAATATATGAAAAATAAATATCTTTGAATATTAGTCTGACCCCGATGTGAATGATGTTATGGTCTTAAGTAGCAACATTTATTTTATGGTCAGAAAGAATCCCAAATGCAGAGTAATAAATTAATTCAACCAGCCCATCTGTAGTGCCGCCCATTTTTAGTCAACTGAACTGAAGCATATAGTTCATGATGCAAGTATGAAGCAAAGACAAGAAAATCTGCAATATTTCTCTTTTATTTAACAGCACAGCACTGTGATTTCCAGCTGAATTCGTCTTCCATTTTTCTCTCAGACCTTGCTGATAAATGCTGCTTTATTCTGGACTCTAGTTGTGTTCACGCCACCTGTGGCATCACATCTCAGCCGGTCTCCAGGGTTATGAGCGAACACTCTGCAATCAAAGCCATCAACCGCAGCCTGCTTTCATCAAGCTAAACGCTGCTAATAAACCATAACCTGTGAGAAAAATGCAGCATTCGTTTGAGGAGAGCCAGACCTGGGATACTCGGGATACTGTGACTCTATGCAGTAAATAAAGTAATTTCTGGATTACTACTGTATGTTGAGATTTTCTTTAATAACTACCAAAAATTATAAAATGCTGACAATTGAGAACCATGAAATCAAATTTACATGAGGTAGATCACATTAACATCCCATATTACTTCTGGAATACGACTCATTTCTGTGAAACGGGGCATTAAAGGGAAAAAAATATTACTCCAGAAATTTTATCTGCTGGGAATTGATTGGATTGTGTGAAATGGGCGTTGGTTTAATAAAAAGCAATGATGTAAACTGGAAAGGAAGTCATTTCGTTTTGACTACAAAGTAAACGCTCATAAGAAGACCTGAAACATGCATTAGGGAGCCTTGTGAATAACAAACACTCTTGAAACTGTGTGAAGAATGTGTCTAAGTTGGATTTTTATTCAGTGCATGGTGCTATATTGTACATTTGTCTTTTATTTTCCAGAGATGGCAAAAGAAACAGGGGTGTGATGAGAAGAAAGAGAACCTCTGAGGACAAACGTACGGTTCGTTTCTTCACCACAGACTAGCATAAGAAAGGAGTGCCACAATGAAGAAAACAACACACTGAACGAACTACGACACCTTGGTCTCTGTACAGGATACTATTTGAACTATTATAAAAGCGTAACATTTTAAAATAGACATTTAAAAACTGGACGTGCTGGACTCGTGGGGCAGTATGCTTTACGCCACCGGCAGTGTTGATTGCACAATATAAAATCCTCAAATTCCCACTTTGATTTTCTAGAATTGAATTACCGCTCTAGAATTGTCAATCGTGACCTTTAAAGTCAATCAGAGGCATTTGAATGCCTCAATGAATGACTGAGACTTGTTTTAATTTGCCTTAAATCGCTTTCAGCTCGGCACTATTAATTACCGTAATTACTAATTAGCTCCATTCCCGGCTAATCGATTCTAATTCATCTAAAACCACTTCAGGTTGTGTGTGGATGCTCGTTTTGCAGATCTGCTATAGACCTCATGGGTAAGAACATACTGCCCCCTCTAGTAGAAAAGTAGAAATATACTGAAAATGAGCAAAGTTATCCCTGCAAATCCCATTTAAAAACTGGCGGGAGCTGGTGTTTGGGATTCTGGATCTAATACAAAAACATCAAAGCTGCATTTAAGAGAGCAGGGCACCTAAAATGCAAAGTACACACACAAACGAGAAACAAAACTGATGAAAATAAATAGAAATATCATAGAGTGTAGTTTCACTACAATAGCCCACCCCATCTTTATCGGACCCCCAATCCACGATGACACAGGACGACGTTAACAACAAAACAAAAGAAAAATTATACAAGCCCTCAACAAATATGCAAAGTAACTTAAAAACACATAGAAGAACATCTGAAATTGCTCCAGCATTCTGAATGAAAATAAGATTTTTTTTTTCTTCTTCTTTTTTTTTTTTTTTTTACACAGAACAAAATAATACTTTCACATTTAGGAGGAACATAAAATATGGGACTTTACAACAGGATGGAGTTGTGGACTAAGAACAGTTCACCCAAAAATTAAAATTATTCTAAATTTACTAATGTTCTTATTTTAGTTTTCAGACGTTCCTTTTTTTCTGAGTAATTTAGATGTTTAGCAGAATGTTCAAGTTTCTCTTTCTATACAATGAAAGCAAAAAGGGTTCCAAAGGTTCCAACGTACATGTAATGTTCTAACATCATTGATATTAAACTTGTCAAATTTGAATGCATGTTAATGGAAAGTAAATAACAGAGTTATACAATTTGAAGGAACGGTTTACCAAAAATGGCAAATTCTATCGCCAATTTATATATATATTTTTTTTAAATAAAATTACTTTCTCCTGTTTCAAAGGCAAATGCAAAGACACTTTAAAGAATGTTGGTAATCAAACAGTTTTGCTGACTGCTGAATACCAAAAATCCTCAAAATCCTCTCAAAAAGACATATCTATCTGTATCTATCATACAGACTTGGAACGACATTGAAGACATAATTGCATTTTTGGGGGGGGGGGGGGGTGAACTATCGCTCAATTTAAATCTTCCACTTTCCCTTCTTTTCCCCTTTGAAAAAAAGGGGAAAAGAACAGCGCAAACATTCTGCTGAAATTTTTTTTTTTTTTTTTCGTTTTTGTTTCACGGAGAAAAAAAAAAGTCCAACAATATAGCTTTTGCATCACTGTTTGAATTTTGGGTGGGTGAACATCGCCTTTGATGGTTATGACAGATAATCAACCAATTGCAAACAAATATTAAATAACAAAAAATTAACAACAGCAACAACAAAATGACACTGTAGAAAATTCCCGCCACCCAGTTGTTATAATGTGAACCATCCCTTTGGAATCCACCCTAAAAATACCGTATGAATTTGAGATAAAAAGTTGCTCTTTAGCCACTGTTTTAGAAAACGACTTTGTAACATGGTTCAGTCCGTCATGGAATGTCTTTGAGGTGGTGGAGGTCAGGCAGGTGTTGAGACGTGGATGACTTCTGCTTGTGGATGCTGGATGCTCTGTTTGTAGATGTTTAGGGTCTTGAAAGTGACGTCTCAGACGGCAATGACTGGGTGGGACATGTGCTGCTACAGGAAGTGTTTGTCCGTGAGGGAACTCGTGGGATGATGGGAAGGGGCTGGTTGTGAGGGATCTTGCGTTGTTTTTTCACATTCATAAACCCGACTGGTCCCGTTTTTTTCACCCTGCGTTGATGCGAGATCAAAGCCTAATCAACAATTGTGTGAGACAAACAAACCATGACAGCATTTCTGGTAAAGCACAAAGTAAACAATCCCACGGGTCACAGAGTCAGTGATGAAAACCGGGATGGCCTGCGGCATGCAGACATGAACGACATGGAAATAATGGAGGATGAGTGAAAGAAAGAGAAGTAAACACTGACGGGGCGAATGGGGTGAACCGGGTCTCTGCACGCACAGCGCAGGGCACTGTGGGACCAAACTAGCAGGGAAGCATTACCCATCGTCCTCTGGGAGCTCTGAGTCTGTATACATACCACCCTGACAGCTGGTTAAACAGCACCAGACGCCCAGAGCCTCGCACAAACAGACTAAAAGGCCTAATGCTGAGACCATTTGCTTTCTGGACTTGTTTTTCATTTTTATTACGCATATTTCTGTAAGCCAAGTTCTATACAGTCAAAACAACTGATCAAAAACATTAAAATCCAAACATTCTGTTGATTATTTCATATATTTATTCATTTTTTTTTTTTTTTATGTTTTGAAGGTTTGGGTGAAGCCTTTATCAGTGTCAACTATAAGTATGACTGTTAATTCAGATGTTAATTACAAAAAGCTAAAAAATAAAATAAAGTAAAATAATTGTATTTTAAACAAAAAAAAAATAAATAAATTGGGCTTTTTTAGTGTTGAAGATCAGTGTTTTTTTTAACTAAAAGTAAAATGGTTTGGTTAATTAAAAAAGCTGAAATGAAAATAAAATAAAATACTTTTATTTTAAACTAAAAAAACATCAATAAAGATAAATGTTAAAGTACTAAGATTACTCAAAAGAAATCTAAAAGAAACATTTAAAAGTCAAAAAGTAATATAAATGACAAAAAGCACCTAATAAAATTGCTACAATAAAGAAAACTGAAAATATTAAATAAAGGCTATTTATTTTGTAAATACTGTAATAGCATATTGAAAATATATTCTTCATCACTGCTTATTAAATTAGTAGTATGTAGCAATTTAGTAACATACATTTATTAAACATTTTTATAGGTGGCATTAAAAACACTGATTATTAATGTCCTTTAATGTCATCTATTAAACATGAGGTATCATCCAATACCTAATAAATTCTAAAATGAAATTCTGCATCCTCTTAGCCACCTCAATTGAAATTCTGGAGCTGAACTGGGATGTCACCGATGTGCTATAAGCATGTACAGCGGCTGTAAATATGGCAGTGTAAGTGTGCTTTCTAAGGGACTGAGGTTTTTATTGGAGCACAGTGAAAGGTGACAGTAAATCATACAGTTTAAGTGTCTAATTCCCTGAGATCCTACAGGACGTCTTTCTGTTGGTGTGAGGTGTGCTACGAAGGGTTTCCATCATCACCATCTTATTAAGCCATCTTGCTTTATTTGTAATGGTAACCTTGCATCATTCCAATTTTTAAATTGAAGAATTTTTCAGATTTTAAAAGACAAAATCCCAGAAGTGCTGTAATGGTTTTAATGTATCATGTACGATGGTGTGGCTGTATGGCCCATAGGAGAAGAGATTTAAACATATGCCATAAACACATCATACTCTAGTGCTATTAGAGAGCTACACTGAGAGCCATGTAGGGACAGAAGACGACATCACTAATACAATAATACATGGGAAGGTATCTGAAATGTATATCCTAAAACAGAGGTCAGCAATCTTTCTGACATGAAATCATCTTAAAACCACTTTTACGCCCTCACAGTTAATAATATATAAATATCCATTAAATGAATTTCTACACATTTTAAAGTTGTTTTTGCACTGGAATCTAGAACTGTATTTTTTTTCAGCCGTGAATAAAATATGCTTTAATTATACTGCAAAAGATATCATCATATGTCTGCAGCAGGTCTTATTTTGTAGATTTTCTGCAGTCGCTTATAATCTTATCATTGAATATTCACAGCTGTCTTCTGTTAGCAGCTTTAATTCTTCTGTTTGACAAATAGAAAATCCAGTTATGTTCCTACATTATTTAAAGGGTTAAAAAAAAGAACAATAACTGTTTAATACCTTTTAAACCATAATTCTAATTTTATAGATTTTGGTCTTTTAGAAAACGCCACCTTCCAGCTCAGCATTCAGCACCTTGCTCTCTCTCCTTTCATTTTTCCAGCGTTTGGCTTCTCGTATTAATCATGAATGAATAAACCATGCTGAGTAACGACTAGAAAGCTTTATCGCAAGATGTTTTTTGGCACGCAGATCACTTTCGAAAATAAGCATGTGCATATAATATTAATCTCTCCAGCTGTGATCGTTCATTTGCTTGTATTCGGTCAGGTTGTGAAGGAGTAAACTAACCTGTGTCTCATCCAGGAGTTACTCCGGGGTGATCTCTGTTTCCTGATGCACCACCACTTTAGTCACAGACATGTCAGGGTGCTGCTCCTTCGCCTCCTTTATAGCCTGAGCAAGAGCCTGGAGAGTAGAGAGGACAGTACTTAAACCAGACCAATAAACATATACATAACAAGGCCCCATGAAATCAAAACGGAAGTTTTGTGGCTTTTAATCCAAGCTTAGAGGTCTTATATATCTAATATATGAATGGACCAATGCTAGTGACATATTGTCATTCTCAGAGCCTTTTGGATGTTTTAATCCTATAAATCCTATCTATGAGGATGTCTGTAAACCGACATGATTATTAGCTGTAGGTGCAATTCACCTTATCGTGGTCAATCTCAGTGTCTCCAGTGATCACGATTCTCTTCTCGATACGGGTCTCTGAGATCCCGCCTTTTACCGTCTGAGCAGAGAAAGGGAAGAGAACGAGAGAATGAGAGAGCCAGGAACACAGTGAAACGAATATCTCATCTGTGCAGGACGGCAATTCTTCACTAACTTCGCAAAGTGGAAAGATGCTGTTGAATGGTGATATAAATTGTAATTAACAATGGTTTTATCTTATACACACAGCCTCTTGGCACCATTGTGCCTTTACTTATTTTATAGTTTTTTGCAGTTATGTTCTACAGAAAGTGCCCGGCTTATACATTGTGCATAAACACCCTTAAGTGTGCTATTAGTATACTTCTTTTAAACTTTACATTAAATGGGCTTTACGTACTTCTCAGTAATATACTTAAAATGACATTTATACTTGACTTATACTCTAAACTGAGCTATACATCCTATATATCCTAGAATCTGTGTTTCATTGTTATATGGTAGAAGGCGCTAGTACACATCTTCTTTACTGAATTTACAAAAATACAAGTGAAGAAGAAACCGACAGATACCTCAACGTGTAATCTAACACGATTATCAGACATAAAAGAGCATAAGTTACTAATTAAGAGGTAATAATGACTGTCAAGCTTTGGGGTGTTGATCAACTCCAACTATGTTTGGATTGTCATTTTGAATCCAAATGCTATTTCTTTTTTATTTATGAAACTTACCCACATTCAAGTGTTCAAAAAAAAGAATGGATGAAGCTAGAATAAAATGTTTTTGTTTACAAGCTTTCTTTTGATGTCAGATAGCCATATTACAAAATATATAAATTAATATCTAAATATGGACATAATAGTATGATGTAAATTTCACTTAAAGAAATCATACACGTATACTTGCAGCATAAAACTACTAAATTAGTAGTTTACTGAGAATAGTGTACTAAAATGCTACTGCAAGCAATTAAAGGGATAGTTCACCCAAAAATGAAAAATTTATGTTTATTTGCTTACCCCCAGGGCATCCAAGACGTAGGTGACTTTGTTTCACGGTTAAAGATTTTTAACGTTAACCGTGGCCGTCTGGTAGTCAGTTAATGAAAGTGGATGGGCATTTCCATTAAATGACTACCAGACTGCCATGGTTAAAGTTAAAAATCTTTGTTTGTGTTCTGCTGAGGAAACAAAGTCAACTACATCTTGGATGCCCTGGGGGTAAGCAGGTAAAAATTCCTTTTTGAGTGAACTATCCCTTTAATTAGTAATTCATCATAAGTTCACTTTTAGTATAGTTGCGGTACAAGTTAAAAACATTGATGTAAACTACTGTTTACTGCTGTTATACTTAAAAGTACACTTTTATATACTAGAAACTGTGCCAATTTAGTCCCAAGGACTGTTGAAATAGTATACTTGCAAGTATACTACTAGTGCACTTATATTTGTATTCTTACTACATAAAGTATGCTTAAAAATTTGAACTTTAGGTGAAAATACTTAAAAAAAATAAACTTGAAGTATACTACTTTTTGGTATGGGTAGGATCATTTAATATCAGTCAGTTGTTATTTAAGTTCTGCAGGTTTAGGTGTAGCTTCTTGTACCTTGGTGATCTGGGTGGTGGTGGTGGTGCTGACAGTCTCCGAGGTGATGGTCTGAGCACTCAACAGCATCCCGGACTCCTTCTCTGACAGTGCGTTGGGCTATTAGTAAACAAACACAAATCTCTTTCATTACATCCCTCATTTCTCAGCTACATCTAAAGCCATTTCCTATGGAGTGATGTAAAAAAACATGGGATGGTAGGAAACATTGTATTTCAATGCTTTTGCATTTGGGTTCCCTCAAACAATGTTTTGAGTTTTCTCACAAAAGAACTGTGACGTCACGTCGGTGACCGACGAATAGGAATCTCGCTTCGAGATGCCAAAACAACTCTGCAAGTATGCAAACACGCCAATGAATTTCATTGACATACGCTGATTAGGATCAGCTGAACTCAATGGCAGCACAAGTATAAGTAGGTCAGCGGATCTAGCGTTCATTAGCTTTTCACTTCGGAGCTGAGCAGTTCATGCGAACGTTCCAGGAGCCATTCTACTCTGAGAGGACGGTGAAAGGCTGGTGTTATGGCGTTGCAGCGACGGTGGTTCCAGTCGATTGGCGGTAACAATTGTATTGCACTATCTGCATTGTTTACCGAGCGACCATCTTCCCTGTTGGCTTCAACCTTTCACAAAAAGAGCAAAGCTAAAAGAGTAACTTACGGGTGGTACGTCTTTTCAAAGATGCTTCCTTCGGGATGTCCTACCACACATTGTTGGATGTGGCCTTTACCTGGGGCCGGCGGACAGTCACGAGCACTGCCTAACATGCCTGGGCATTGAGCATGCTGGTTCATGTTCTCATTGTGGGAAAACTACCATCTCGGAGTTGCAGACAAGGACGGAACCTCATCTGCATTGGCATATCAATTGCCTCGAGCTGCTAGCAGTTCGTCTAGCTCTGGGTCGCCTCAAAGAGTGCCATCAGCCCCGTTGCGTACATCAACCATCAAGGTGGTCTACGCTCTCGTCGTATGTCACAGCTCGCCCGCCACCTCCTTCCATGGAGTCAGTAGCATCTGAGGTTGCTTCACGCCATTCACATTCCAGGTGCTTACAACCAGACAGCCGACAAGCTGTCTCGAGCTCAAGTGCTCCCTGGAGAATGGAGACTCCATCCTCTGACGGTCCAGCTGATTTGGGAGAAGTTCGGCATGGCACAGGTAGACCTGTTCGCCTCCCCAGAGACCTCTCATTGCCAGTTGTTTTATGCTCTGACCAAGGGAACCTTGGGCAGAGATGCCCTGGCTCACAGCTGGCCTCAGGGGTTGCGCAAATATGAGTTCCCCCCAGTGAGCCTTTTAACACAGTTTCTGTGCAAGGTCAGGGAAGACAGGGAAGGAGCAGGTCCTGCTGGTAGCCCCTTATTGGCCCACCAGGACTTGGTTCCCTAAACTCATGCTCCTTGTGACAGCCCCTCCTTGGCCAATTCCTCTAAGGAAAGATGGCACCCGCACCCAGATTTGTGGAAACTCCATGTCTGGACCCTGGACAGGACGTGGAGGTTCTAAGTGGCCTACCTCAAGGGGTAGTTGACACTATTTCTTCTCCGAGAGCGCCTTCTACAAGAGCTGCCTATGTGTTGAAATGGAACCTGTTCGTCGAGTGGTGCTCTTCTCGAAGAGAAGACCCCCGAACATGCCCGCTTGGATCCTTGCTTCTCTTTCTGCAGCAAGGGTTGGAGCGAAGGCTGTCTCCCTCCACTCTTAAAGTCTATGTGGCTGCTATTGCT
>JAUYWG010000056.1:2726045-2737778 GCA_034779775.1 Enteromius afrohamiltoni | reverse complement strand
TGAGAACCGTTAGAGGGCTGGGAGCCCCTGAGTGTTACCAAGAGGATCTCAGGTGGTAGAGGTAAGATAACCTTCCCCAAACTGAGGGTTCAATCTCCTCCTATATTCCATATGCATTTTTAGCTCTGTTTTAATCTGAAGAGAACAGACGTCCCAGTGTCCAGTTACTTATAGTGCGGTACTGGTCCATGTGAAGAGTCTACCTTTCTACAGACCAAACTCAGGGGGGCTGGAAGGGACAGTCTCTATGGCACTTTGGTAGGGATCCCTTTTCGTCAGTCACCGACGTGACGTCAGAGTGACCGACTGAAAGGGAACGTCTCGGTAACGTATTGTAACCCTCGTTCCCTGAAGAAGGGAACGGAGACGTCACATCCCGTCGCCATAGGGGCTGTACCGCCGCTAGGGGCTGTAAGACCGGCTCGGCTCCTCAGCGAAAAACCTAATGAACGCTAGATCCGCTGACCTACTTATACTCGTGCTGCGATTGAGTTCTGCTGATCCTAATCAGCGTATGCCAATGAAATTTATTGGCGTGTTTGTATACACGCAGAGTTGTTTTGGCATCTTGAAGTGAGATTCCTATTCATCGGTCACCGACGTGACGTCTCCGTTCCCTTCTTCAGGGAACGAGGGTTACAATACGTAACAGAGACGTTTTCCACATTCTGAGAAAAAAGGTGCAAACTCTATCATGGTATATTTTGAAAAGCTACACTTTTGCCTTATTTATCCCTAAAAGGTGCATGTAAAAATATTAAAAGTAAATTGTAGTGCCTAAATTGTACCATTCAGGTGCCAATACAAACCTTCAATAGTTTAGTAAAGGTATACAGTGGGGCGAAAAGTATTTAGCCAGCCACCAATTGTTCTCCCACTTAAAAAGATGTACATTTTCATCATAGATATACCTCCACTATGACAGACAAAATAAAATAAAAAATGCTGGAAATCACATTGTAGGATTTTTTATGAATTTATCTGTGAATTACAGTGGAAAATAAGTATTTGGTCAATAACAAAATGTAATCTCAATACTTTGACCTTTGTTGGCAATGACAGAGGTCAAACATTTTCTATTAGTCTTCACAAGGTTTTTACACACTGTTGCAGGTATTTCTGCCCATTCCTCCATGCATATCTCATCTAGAGCAGTAATGTTTTTGGGCTGTCGCTGGGCAACACAGACTTTTAACTCCCCCCAAAGATTGGGTTGAGATATGGAGACTAGCTAGGCCACTCCATGACCTTGAAATGCCCGGTGTGTTTGGGATCATTGTCATGCTGAAAGATCCAGCCACGTTTCATCTTCAATGCCCTTGCTGATGGAAGGAAGTTTTCACTCAAAATCTTACAATACACGGCCCCATTCATTCTTTCGATCAGTCGTCCTGGTCCCTTTGCAGAAATACAGCCCCAAAGCATGATGTTTCCACTCCCATGCTTCACAGTAGGTATGGTGTTCTTTGGATCCAACTTTTGGTTTCATCTGACCATATGACATTCTCCCAATCCTCTTCTGGGTCATCCAAATGCTCTCTAGCAAACTTCAGACGGCCTGGACATGTACTGGTTTAAGCAGGGGGACACATTTTAGTTCCTGGCGGTGCAGTGTGTTACTGATGGTAGTCATTGTTACTTTGGTCCCAGCTCTCTGCAGGTCGTTCACTAGGTCCCCCCATGTGGTTCTGGGATTTTTGCTCACAGTTCTTGTGATCTTGCGTGGAGCCCCAGATCGAGGGAGATTATCAGTGGTCTTGTATTTCTTCCATTTTCTAATAATTACTCCCACAGTTGATTTCTTCACACCAAGCTGCTTACCTACTGCAGATTTAGTCCTCCCAGCCTGGGGCAGGTCTAGAATTTTTTTTTTTTTCTGGTGTCCTTTGACAGCTCTTTGGTCTTGGCCATAGTGGAGTTTGGACTGTGACTGTTTGAGGTTGTGGACAGGTGTCTTTTATACTGATAACGAGTTCAAACAGACGCTAAAAATACAGGCAACAAGTGGAGGACAGAGCAGCCTCTTAAAGAAGAAGTTACAGGCCTGTGAGAGCCAGAAATCTTGCTTGTGTGTAGGTGACCAAATACTTATTTTACCAATTAATTAATTTAATATTTCTTTCTCATTTTGTCTCTCAAAGATGAGGTTATCTACTATGAAAATCACAGGTCTCTCTCATCTTTTTAAGTGAACCTGCACAATTGGTGGCTGACTAAATACTTTTTTGCGCCACTATATAAACAGCTTTAGACTTTTTAAGTGCACATCACATCATTTCCCTTGGCAGTTTTGCACCACTATATAAACAGCTTTATACTTTTTAAGTGCACATCACATCATTTCCCTTGGCAGTTTTGCATTCACTAGCAGTAAGTTAAGTTTCTTGAGAGAGCATAAAAGTTTTGCTTTTTTTTTTTGCAAGGAATGCAAAGTTTCTCCGGGAGAAGAATTAAAATATAACAATGGATTGAATGTTTTCCCATCAGCATGTCCCTTTATGGTCTTTGTAATAATACTATAAAAGCATCCAACTAAAATATTTTGAAAAAAAAATATATTATTGTATATTAAAAACTTAATTATAAATTATTTTTATGCACAATGGGGATGTCACATAAAATAGTGCAGCGAGCGAGTTTTGTATGCTCAGGTATTATAAATTCAGGCATTATAAAAATGGATGATTTGTCTTCTGAAATCTGCTATATTTCCTTATTATAAGTCCTTATTATTACAGCAGTGGAACCTCTGTGATAGGTTAAAAACTGGCCTAAAGTTATACATTACAGCTCCAAAAAGAGACAACTAATGGATCCTAAGAAGTTACATTCATACAGAAATGCACTATGAAACTGACAGCACTGCAGTAGATTACAACAAAAACTGAACACATACAGTACAGTGCAGAATAAGAAGCTATCAAAGCGATATATTCTGTTCTGGATACAGATGTGTCAATGTGTCATGCACTGTTAAATATCCAATATTCTTGATTGTGACTATTATTAACAAAATGACTACTGGGGAAATGTGGTTATCAGTATGTATTGATCCTGATACATTTTACATCTCAATGCATTGTAGCTCATTCCATGTGTGCATATTTAGACAAACAATGGCAAAGTGAAAAACTAACCAAAAGTTATGTTGTTGGTTCAAAAAGTGCTTGGGCTCACCTGTGCAGACTCGTACGTGATGGTCTTGGTCTCTGTATGCACAATGGGAATGTCCTTGGTGGCGACTTCGCTGCGAAGGGAGTTGGTGACATCAGAAATGGTGATCATTTTCGTCTTCACCACAGGAGACTGTGAGAGAGGTCAAGACACAGTGGAAAGTGAGCAGAGAATTCCTTTTCTCAATACATTAACTTCATATCACACACATCAACGGTTGGTAAACACCATCTGGAAACCTTTGGCCAAACCTTTGTACTATAAGATTGATATTCTCTGCTATTTCAAAAAAGCTGCTAGACAAGAACAAAAAATGCTTCAATATAAAAAATACAGCTTCATACGCACTTTATCACCCTTTTCAATAAAAATAATTTTCTTAAACATTAATGGTTTAAAACTGCCACCCAGCTGAGTTAATAATAAAATCAGAGAAAAGTGTTCTGATACTAATGCTGTCCAATTAATCAAACATATTGCAATCATAATATCAACTATAATAAATCTGCAATATTGCAGTTAATTTTTGGAGTAACGGAAGAAAACAGTTTTGGATTTGTTGTATAAGATAAAAATAATTGTGTTGCTCCACATGAACTATATTAATATAAATTACAAGGAAAATAATTAAAATTGATCATAACCGAGTCTCAGTTGGAATTAAATTACGTTTCACAGAAGTGCTCCCCAGTGGGAATATCAAGAAGATTCACAAACACTCCCCTTTTAACACTGCATCCATCCTCTTAACTGAGGACCTGAATGAAGCCTTCATCATGCCAAGAAGCCCACCACTCATGTTACCCACAATGCTCGGCTCAGATATGCAGATTATGCATTTCAAAACCATCACAAATTAGTATGGTTTTGTTTTTTAATCTTTTATCTATAGGCAATCGGCCAAAAAAGCTTTTGATTTAGGAACACTTGGCACATTCTAAGTCATATATTATTTTCATCCAATTAAGGGCGACGACAGGTTGACAGACGATGATGGGAATGAGCGCGGTGGCAAATTCAAGCCAAATCATGGGCTTACCATCTAGTGCTTTCTAAAGAACAGATCGGTGAAAACTCACATTCTGTCTGCAAGTCTCCTTTTACATAGTTATTAGTGCACCAATAAACTAAAGCCATTCAAAGTGCAAATCATTAAGTGACCAAAGACTAGCAGAAGGGTTACTTTCCAAGAACACTCAAGTATCCATGAACTCACCCTAATAAGATAATGGAGGAAAAAAAGCAAAAGCTGAAAAATCAAATTAGTCTAATATTATTTAATTTTTTTGGAAAACGTTTTGAATTATATCCTTACCATCCAGGGAAGCACAAAATCTCCTGTAAAAAACATTTAAGAAAGCGATAACATCTTCATAAGCTGTTTTCATACTGAATGGATTACATGCTCTTAGTTAGACTGGGGGAATATTAATTAATTTAGTATATTTTGAAATATTAGACATACTTCTTACAGGCATCTATAACAGCAGTTGCAGCCCGTCTGGAAATTAACTTTTAAACTTTTATGTATATCTAAAAATACTGTTCTGTGAAAATGACTTCATAGAAAAGCTATTTTTAAAGTTTATTGATTGTACCTTGGATTGTCTTTATCATGGAATGGACCAGAGCAGATGTTATATATAATTTCAAACGTATTAAAAAAATCAGGTTTTGAAACAAAAATACACAAAATCAGATGATCTATGACAACACACTGAACAAGAACAAAATGTACCCACTGACAGTGCCGAAATTATGAAAATGAGGTAACAGAGATACAAAATTTGCTATCAACACTTCTGAATATGACACTGCATCAAATCTGCTACACTTTACTGGGACTGTCCAGCATCACTTCATCACTGTGATTCAGACACCTCAAATTTGTGTAAAATGAAATATGCCATCTACTCTGACAACAGTTCATAGAAGTGCAAAGGTGTGCAAGGAATTTGTAAAGATAAATTACACTACACTAAATGCATAGAATAAAAAAAAACAAATGAATAAATAGATAAACATAAAACATTCTCTTCCTTCTATCACTATGCATTTTCACTCAATGCAGAGAAAGAGACAGTAGTACTGATGTTTTTGATGCAGGCTAATATTCATGTGGTGTGTAATAAATGCCCTGATATGCTGATCCACTTAGCCGATACAACATAAATACTTAATAAAGAAGGTGGTATTACAGAAAATGTCCCTTCCATTATGCATCTGCTGGCAACGGAGGAGAGAGCAACGTGTGCTGAAAAGTTGTCCAGAGAAATCCAGTGGTCACAGCTAAGAGAATAACATAAAAAACTAAAAAATGCTACATTTGCACATACTGAAGGAATTACAGTTTTTGCAAGACGGCATAAAAGAAAAAATAGTGTTCTGAGCTTCAAATGAACTGAGGTTTTAGTTTTTGTTTTTGTGTAACTGAAAGACCAGAAAACTTAATTAATTAATTAATTAATAAATGCATAAAAAAAACGCTCACAATTTAGTACGCAAATACATGTTAGCATTTATCTTTCAAATATTTTAGCAATGTACACCCCCATTTAAAAAGTGTATATATTTTGTAATGTTTTTGAAAAAAAAAATCTCTTATGCAAATTAATTTTTATATATATATATATATAAATATTCAAATATATAAAATATTTAACATTTAAATAATAATTGTTTTCTATTGTAATATATTTTTAAAATGCAATTTCTGTGATCAAAGAATTTTCAGCATCATTACTCCAGTCTTCCGTGTCACATGATCTTTTAGAAATCATTCTAATATGCCGATTTCATATGCATTATCAATATTAAAAATAGTTGTGCTGCCTAATATTTTTGTGGATTTTTTTCTAAGATTACTAGCTTAATAAAAAGTTTGATACATTTACAATACAATTATGTAACAATGTCAATACTGTATTTACTGTCACTTTTGATCAATGTAAAGAATATTTGCTTAATATTAACACCTATCTTTTACAATTTTAAGTCAGGGGGACATTTATGGATTTTTTATTACATTTGGACAAAAACATAACTTTTAAATGTAGTCTGTATGGTAAAGGGTTTGCGCTAAATTTTAGGGGAAAAAAAACGAGTACAATTTAGCTCAGACTCATCTTGCAAACACTGTAATAAACAACAACAGTAAAAAAAATAACATTAAAAAAAAAGCTCAAAATGAATACATTCTAAAAAGTGAATGTGCTGGCTTTGATAAGGAAATATTTACATCCTGTTATAAGATAACATAGTGCATCCAGGTTTTTGTGTCACAGTATGTAAACAGTTAAACTGTCAATCAACATCCACTCTGAAATGGTGAAAGTATTAAGAATCCGAAAGCGACAAACAGAAAAACAGGAAGGACCTCATCCTCTCTCTCCTTTTGTCTCATAATCCACAAAAGCTCAGTCTGAGAGCAGCTGCTGCCTCTCTGATATCTATTTCGTTCACTGTCTCTCAAATGAAGACAAGCCACCAGAGCATGAGTGTCAGGACCAGCAGGCTGCTGAACAGGAGGGAGACGCGAGGGTGATGCAGTACCACTGGGTACAGCTGGTAGACACGGGCCGGCTCCTCTGTGGACATGACTATGGAGACCTGGACGGCACGTCCCTGAGCCCCAAAGTCTTTTTCTTTACTGCAATCATTCTCATCATCTTCGTCCTCCTCCAAATGCTGCAGCAGCGGCGGGCCTCCTGGTGCGGGTGCCCACCTGACCCTCAACTGCTGTCGCCTGGACGTGCCTGCTGCACGCTTCCATCTCTGCGCAGGGCAACGGGACACCAAGAGAGACACAGAACAATGAACAGACATGTGGAGTGGGGAGAGACACGAGGAGAGATTGATGAGGGGTAGTGGAGATTTCTGGGTGGGTCTGAGGGTCTCAGGATCTGAGTTTAGAGTTTAAGGGGGCCAGATGAATCGAAGCAAAGGCCTTGTGGGTTTGTATGGTGTTTGTGGACACCAGATTGACATTATAATTGGCAGAAGACATTTTTTTTTTTGGCAGTGCAAATATCCGAAAAACACCATAAAAACCGGCAGGGTTTGGGATGGACGGCCACTAAATAAAATCCTGGGAGGATCAGATAAGTGACTGTCTGTCACAGAACTAGACTGTTTACTACATACACAAAGAATAAACAATCACTGCTAACTTAGGTTTGATATTGGATCCATTTTTAATGTTTGTTTCTGCTAATGAATACTTTTTAATACTGAACAGGGAATATGAGTGATTCTGTAGCACCACAGCCAAAGAGTTTGTGGTCTGAATCACGACCAATGTGAACATATTGGTGGCTAATACGTACAACTTCAGTCGTACGATTTTTTATGATTTGTCTAGGACCAAGTGATAGGTGGGTTTAGGGGAGGGGTTAGGTGTCATTCGTACAACTCGAATTGTGCAACTCGCAAAATCCGTTTGGAGTGTTTAAATGGACAACATAGCTTTATATAGCAATGCTCTCGCTGAACGCGCACAACAAAATATATAGCACAACCGGAGTAGATTAATTTACAAACAAATGACTCTTATGTTTCTTTTAGGTGATCAAATTGATCAAAAAGATTCACAACTTAACTTATGAGTAATTAGACTAATGACAAGTAAGTAATGATAAGTAATTACTTGATATCTACATTTTTAATTTAAGCATGAGACGTCAATATTAATTCATGCCATGCAGTTACAAAAATGCTTTGCTATAATAGATTATTATAAAAATCTCTCTATTTAAAAAAAAAAAGGTTTAAGACTGTTTATGCTGCTGTCCGTATGTTTTGCCTCTTTATGTTTGAAAATCAAGAATTGCAGTTCCATGCAGAATTATATTCCATGGGTGGGTTGTGCTCCTATATCGTCATCTGAATAATTAACAAGTCTGCCATGCTTTGTTCTGACCAGCTGAGCAAAAAAGCATTACCATATATACAATTGGTACGGAAAGTATTCAGACCCCCTTAAATGTTTCACTCTTTGTTATATTGCAGCCGTCTGCTAAAATCCTTTAAGTTCATTTTTTTCCCTCATTAATGTACACACAGCACACCATTTTGACAGGAAAACACAGAAGTGTTGACATTTTTGCAGATTTATTAAAAAAGAAAAACTAAAATTTCACACAAGTATTTGCTCAGTATTTAGTAGAAGCACCCTTTTTATCGAATACAGCCATGAGACTTTTTGGGAAAGATGCAACAAGTTTTTCACACCTGTATTTAGGGATCCTCAGCCATTCCTCCTTGGGAACCTCAAGTGCAGCAGACATTTTTTTGTAACCTTGGCCAGATCTGTGCCACAATTCTGTCTCTGAGCTCTTCAGGCAGTTCCCTTGACCTCATGATTCTCATTTTCTCTGACATGCATTGTGTGCTGTAAAGACTTATGTAGACAGGTGTGTGGCTTTCCTAATCAAGTCCAATCAGTATAATCAAACACAGCTGGACTCAAATGAAGGTGCAGAACCATCCCAAGGATGATCAGAAGAAATGGACAACACCTGAGTTAAATATATGACTGACACAGCAAAGGGTCTGAATACTTAGGACCATGTGATATTTCAGTTTTCCTTTTTAATAAATCTGCAAAAATGTCAACAATTCTGTGTTTTTCTGTCAATATGGGGTGCTGTGTGTACAATAATGAGGAAAAAAAATGAACTCAAATGATTTTAGCAAATGGGTGCAATATAACAGAGAGTGAAACATTTAAGGGGGTCTGAATACTTTCCGTTCCCACTGTATCTTTACAATACAAATCTTGTGTAATCCCATCTGTAATCAGAAGCACATTTAAAACTGGAATATAATTTAATTTATATAATCCTTTCTGGATTACAGCTTCCTTATGTTTACAAACATGACGTGATGACACATTGTCATAATCCAATATCCTGTGAAAACCTACCTGTAAAAAATATAAGCCAACCGTTGTGAATAAAAATGAAGTAAGGCAATAGTTTTTAACACTGGCTGGTTATGTACTTTCTCAAAAATTTATTTTGGATCATTTTTTTACCAAATAAATTTACGAACTGCAGCTTTAATCTATATTTAAGGCCAACTATAGGGAACTATTCCTGATCATTTGGAAATGAATCATACATTGAATGATTAACTAGAACTGTTAGATGGAACAAAAGCATCTTTCCATTGCTTACTAGGGCTGTCAAAAGAAAATTTAATTTAAAAAAATTGGCAAATTTAAAATAAAAATCCACAAAAACATAGTATTTGAATTTTAGGTGTGCGTCAAAATGCCTTATCAGTGTCACACAAGATGCATTGACGATGGAAGTGTCGTTGCAAGTTTTTCTTAGCCTTCAGGTCGAATCCACTATCATGCAGTGCTGCTACGTTGTTCATTCAAAACATTGCATGAAAGATCATCAGTGTCAAAAAAGATTTTTAGTCAAAAATGTAAACTAAGCCATTCGCACAGAATGCATATTTATCGAATGTTCTAGTGGGACATTTATCACGGTTGCACTCGAGTCTTGCACGAGAGCCACATGTTTAGAAAGCTATGGAAAATTAATCAACTTGTCTCAAGCATGACTTTATGTTGTTTTCCTTAATTCCTCTGCATCTCATGTTTTTAAATGAAAAAGTAATCCTTGTGATTGGTTTTCGGTCCAATGCATAAAACTACACAAAATGATGTTGTTTTGTTTACAATTAAGTGGCTTTATTATATATGGTTTACAAACATTAAATTAAACATTATGTGAAACGTGCATTTGTAATATTTTGCTCAAAGCACCCTCTTCTGGCCTCAAGAAAGAAGCACTTTTCCCCCGACTTAAAAGTATGCCTTTTAATTTGAATACAATTTTAATATTGATAATATAATTAATAATATTAATAGCACAATATTCAAATTTAGTTTTTCGGGCATATTGACAGCCTTATTCCTTACCACGTCCATGTCTAGAGCTAACATAAAGATGCTATTTAGTGCACGCTGTTTAGACAGAATGTGAGAGAATAATGGAATTCATTTTGAATTGAAAGGAGCATGTGATATGGCAGTTTAGGTCTGAGACTGGTACATGATGTAATAGGCCTCAGCAGAGGATGGCCGCGGGGCGAGAGAACGCTCCCCTCTGTGGGTGCTTCTAGACACTCCTGCTTGTGGAGAGGAGGAGGATCGAGGTGGAGATGGACCTATGGATGAAAGTGGAGGAGGACAAGACTGCGATCCAGGACAAGACTTTTGCCAGGAGAGTTGGAGGAGAGTAAACAAAGGGTGGGGAATGATGGACAACCAGTGAAGGACAGGAACAAGAGGAAAAAAGGGGGAAAAAAACAATGAAACGAAGAAGAGGAGGTGTGAGTTTCTTATCCTTTTTTACTACTTTCCCCTTTTAGACCTACTTTGGTTGTCAATAAACTAACAGAATCATGCAGCGTCATTATGCAGTGTAATCCAGCCATGCGATTCGCAGATCAAAGCAGAGGAAAGCCGGCGCTAGCCATTCAGAGGGCAGCAGCAGTAGTAAAGCGGCGTGGTCAAGGAGGTCTATCAAAGCCGTTGCAGTAAGCAGATTCAGAGAGAGAGGAGATCTCCTACTCTGACTAGAACATGGCCAGAGTGTCCAGCAGCCATTTGTGCTTCTGCTTGTGTTTTTCTTTATCTACGTAAAGAAACGTCAGTCTTTTCAGGTGCAGATGCTTTGCAGCCCTGGCAGTAATGACCAAATGAGAGTACGTTTACCTCCGGTATACCCCCCGCAACTCTGTGTACGGGTAGGGGAGGAGGCATCTTCACCTGTGTGCACACACGTGCCCACACACACAAACACACACACACTGAGAGTTTATAAAATAACTGCTTAATCAGATAACATGCTACACATGTCAGAGAGCATCTAGATGCTTTCTGTATCCGTGAAATGAATTTAATCCTTTAATAGAACTTCTTTACTATATGTAACAATTGAAATTTAATTTTCAATTCTTTCTTCACATATTTTCCAGTTCAACTTCAACTTTCTTTCTTCTGTGAAGATATATGTTTACGACTATAGAGGTTTGCAGTATTGCATGTGTCATACAGACTGCTTTTTGGTATTTTTCTGCTGTTTCCCACATGAACAGAGCAACCAGCACAACTCTCTTTTGAATTTCAAAGGAGAAAGAAAGTGGACCTTGATTAGCATGAATAGTTCCTATGCTTCAGAAAGATTTTAACAGGTTGGCAATGAGAATTGAGATCCATGGGTGAAGTTCTGAAGCTGTCTAATTTACTGCCTGTCACATTAAACAGACTGTGACTAGAAAATGTCTACCTTTCGATAAAAAAATGTATGTTTATTGTGATTCACTGTAGTTATTATTAGTGAAAACTAAAATATAAAAAATGGTTTTATTCATTAATTGAAATAAAGCTAAATAATTTAAGCAAGATACAAATATTAGATGAAAAAAAATTAAATTAAAGTTGCTCTGGCCACTAAATAAATATAACATACATATCATAATCATTAAATATATATATATATATATATATATATATATATATTTTTTTTTTTTTTTTTTTTT
>JAUYWG010000056.1:2686624-2711383 GCA_034779775.1 Enteromius afrohamiltoni | reverse complement strand
TCTCCACACCATTGCATTCAGTTTTTATTCACAATTTGTTTAGTGTCCCAACTTTTTTGGAATCCGGTTTGTAGTTAATATAATAAAAAATGTGTAGTTTGCTGATCCGTTATGTATATTTTCTGTTTATTCAATAAAGACAATTAACAGCTTTGTTTCCGAGTACTTAGTTAACCCGACATAAAAAGCGGTATCGTTTAAATTCTTTTGCAGTGGGCCACGGAAACATATGTGTTTGGCTGTGTGGACCGTGAGTTAAAAAAGGTTGGGAACCACTGAATTAGATTATTTTATTTAATCGAGTCCTGGCCCTATAATAAAATAAATAACATTTTGAACAAAAAGCTGAAAAAAGAAAAGAAAATAGGATTCAGAATGATTATCAAAATGTGGATACGCCCCAAATGTTTCATTATTACCACTTTGTTGGTGACATTTTATAACATTTCATGTCTGATGAACGTGTTAGATTACATGGAAAACATCAAGTATAAAGTATTTGTTATTTGGCCCCCTATCTTATAACAATAAAGCACAGATTCCAGGAGCAGAAGTACAGCTCAAATATATTTCGACTTTTTCTAAGTATAAATCAAGTAACTTTAAATGTCATTGAAGTATATTTCTGAGAAGTACGTAAAAAGTAGAATAAAAGTATACGTTCCTATTTTTAGTTTAAAAGAAGTATACTAATAGCACACTTGAATCAACTTCTTTTTCGTAAGGACTGCTGTGATGTTTTGTTTGATAGTCATACCTGAAGAATGTGTGATGCTCCACACACACTTTCCACAGTTTCTTTGCAGCCTTGTAGTTGGGCAGTTTAAAGCCAATGGCGCTTTCGTAATGTTCCAGCTGCAACATACAGGACATCAATATAAGTGATTCTCATGAGCAGAAAAATCCTTATGAAATACAATCCTGAACCCCCCCCCCTTGTACTAAAGAGAAAAATACAGACTTAAAACAATCTGAAGATGTCTTATGTTTCAATCATCAATATCTGAATAATATAAAGAAACAATGGTTACAAAATGTTTGATTACATTTTATTTAAGAGAATAGAATTTAACTACGGAATTTTGATATTTTTAAAGATTATTTTTAAAATGATAAAAATGAAAAAATATTGAAGACAAATCTATCAAGAATAATTATATTATTGCAGTCAAATGATTAATTGCGTTTAATCATATCCAAAATAAATGTTTTTGTGTACATAGTATATGTGTGTGTACTGTGTTTATTTATTATTTATATAAATTAAGAAAAATATGTTGTGATTATAATATATAATATAAATGTATATACATGTAAATATTTTCTAAATTATATAAAAAATACAATTATAATTCATTACAAAATTACCTTTTTTAAATGACTAAACCTAAATGAAACGTAATGTGACCTGACTAAATTCAGTATATCTGTGTACACTTACGTCAGATGGCCGTATCTTAATAAAGAAACTGCTGCGTTTGTAGGAGACTTTGAGAACCTTCGGCCAGGGGAATCGATTAATCCTCAGCTTATCTTTATACACCATCAGGCCACTGGAGCAAACACCCAGCATTATATCCACTCCATCTAGATCCTGACAGAAAGGACAGTAAATGTATAATGCAATTCAATCTTTTGACTTGAGGTATTGGGACACTGTATCAATAAAAATGTGCAATCACAAAGCTCCACCACTAGAGGGCCTCCTGGCTTCTCTTTTAAAAAGTGAATCCATAATTTATTTAAATCCATGGCTTGCTGCAAACAGATTGACCTGGTTTCAGCTAGCAAATCTGAGCAGTGACAGGACATGCAATGCTTTTATCACAAGCACTCCTGTGAGATGAAGGACGTTTCAGTCTAGCTGATGGTTTTTTATGACAGCTCAGATTGATGATTTCACATAAAGAATGCAGTGGTTTAATCAGTGCTGGGAAAAGTCACATTGTCTAACTGGGACATGTATTTGAATGTATTCAAAGTCAAAGCACACCTCAGTAAATGGAGACTTAATGTATGTATGTAATGTAAATGTATTTATTAGTATTATCCAATCAACAAGCACAATTTTCGGTAACCTTTTTTATGATTATTTATTGTATTTATTATTATTTCTTTCTATTTAGTATGTATTGTATCTCCAGTTAATCTACTGTACCTTTGCCTGGTGGAGATCAACCCCGTACATGGCCAGTTTTTTAGCGTTCTCCAGGAACATCATATCAGCCTGAGCCGGACTCATAGATCTGTAGAAAAATAATCAAACAAAAACTATTTATAACAACAAAACTTGCTATAAAAAATGAAGGTGCAAATGCTATAGATTTTAATGCTAACATTTTGTAAATATGCATTTATTTCAGCAGCATAAACAAACATTTTCCCAAACATCAATTTATGACAAGAATACATGTGTGCTCCAGTACAAAGCAGTCATAATCACCTGTATGTGCGGTGAAGCTCCATGACTTTCTCCTCCAGCTCCTTGGTCTGTCCTGGGATGAGCTGGAGCTCCTTGGCATAGTCGGTGCCGTGAACTTCGGGGTCGTGCTCGCCCAGTTCAGACTGCAGGGCGTAAGATCCCAGCAGGGCTAGGGTCACGAAAGAGCAGGGCAGGCGGCCGTTCTTGATGTCCTTCCGCAGCTGCAAACACAAGTAGTACCTGCAGAGCGCAAAGATCAGAAACTCGATTATGTGATTGCTAGGTGACATCATGTGCCAAGTTATCACATATTACAAGTAGGGACAATATGATGTTGCAAAACATACATGCAGAGGAGCCCAGAACTGCAACCATGACAACAGCAGTGAAGTGACGTCAGCGAGCTGCTGTGATTATTCAGGGTGAAAGGGCTTTTGGAATTTATGAGTGTGATAATGAAACTGGCTAGAGAATTGCATGCTCACTCTGTAGGAAACAGCAGGAGGCTCTCCATTTTATTAATGATTTAATCTGGCAAGTATCGGAGATTAGTTTTAAAATTAGTGAGTGAGCAAGAGAGAGAGAGAGAGAGAAACTACTCATATATGACAAGAACCGGATATGAAATGGCAATTCTAAGGAATGTAAATCTTTTGGTTCTGATTCAAATTGTAAATTCACAAAATGTTCTTTTTAAAGTAGCAGTGCCACTGTAAATGCACTTCAGTAGGGTTTTCCCCAAGCACTGTTACTCAGATGACCTGATGCACAACACAGGAACATTTCTACTAGTAAAATTATCTCTACTATTGAGATTATTTTGTGGGGCAATAAAAATCTGAAATGGTTTTATTACTCAAATAAAATAAAAAAAACATCCTTTCAGGGCCGCACAAAAATTTTGTTTCACGCTAGCTTATAATCTTTACATAAACCAACTTAAACTCTTTCGGTAGTCATAAAGTAAAAAACAAAAACAAAAATAAAAAGACAAATATGCATTTTCACTGTTCTACTCCCATTCCAATTCAATTTGAACGAAAATAAGACTTTTTATTGCAGAAAATATTAAAATGCTAAAGATATATTGCAAGTTGTAAGTAAAATTGAGTATCTAGTAAAATATTTTCTTTGTTACAACGCTACAATATTTACGTTTTCATTTCATTTTTACTGTAAAAAGCATTAAAACCTTAAGCAAACGTACTGCAAGTATTTAAGTATTTTTACAATGCTAATATCAGTTGTTTTTTTTTTCGTTTTTTAAAATTAAATGTTAAATGTTATATTTTCATTGTAAAAAGTATTAAAATATTAAGCAAATATATGGCAAGTTGTAAGTAAAATCTGTTTTATTTTAGTAGATTGCCAATAAATAAATACATGTGCACTGATCACGTATGCTATTATTCTAAAGAAGAAGCACGTGTGGAGGCGTTAAATGACAACAACGCATGTGCGATGTGTAAGTAAGTCGGATTCAAGTGTAAACACATGGATCCGAAATCGGATACAGGCAACAAATCAGAATTGGACATCGATATTGGACATCCCATATTCCCGGGGGGAACAGATGCGCGCCGCACACACAATGTATCTCTGCATAAGAAACGTTTATTAGACAGGGAAGGGCATGGTCTCAAAATTAAAGATGAAAGATACATAATGCGAGCAGGGGTCACTCATATTCCAATAAATAAATAACAGACATGGAAATTTGCCAAAATACGTAATACACGGAACAGTTTCATGCTGTATTATTGAATGTTTATGTTGCTAAGAGCGGTTGCTAAGGGTGTTTCTCAGTGATACACAGAACCGTTTGGTGAAGGGGTTATAGCCGTGCTGTATCGTGAATAAAACACAGCTGCTGACCAATCAGAATCCAGGAATGGAACTAATCGTTTTATAAATATAATTAGACCACAGCCTTTGCAATTTGATAATCCCGCTAAGCCACATCACAAAATCAATTGTATTACTATGCGGCTATAATCCTAGACATCAGGGACAGAAAACATTAAGAAGAGACAAGAGTGGGGTGAATGCAAAGGTCAATGAAAAGGTCAAGTCTTTATAGATATATATATATATATATATTATAAAGAAAGTGCGGTTCACCTGGTGATGTCTTCTGATAGCTGGGCAGGATCAGGTGGGTAAAACTTCACATTAAATGTGAAATCGTAGGTGGTGCCTAAATAAGCGCAAACATGATGAAAAATGGGAACAACAGAAAATTACACACTAATTGTATTTGGTATGTGAAGGAGATGAACAGCGGTGATGCGACTGACCTTGTACTTGTCGTCTGATTTCCTTGGTGAAGTCCAGCCATGTCTAAAAGACACATGAAGCTTTAGCTAAAGGCCTGCCAGTGTAAATGCCCAAGCACTTTTTGGAGGACTCTGATTGGTTGTCAGTGTTTTTATCTTTATCAGTTAAAAGAAAATATCTGTGAAAGTGATTTCAGTTAAATAATTCCGCCCTGTATTTACTGTTGCAACGGTGGTAAAACTGTAACTACAGAAAAACAACAGTATTTTGACTAGAATTCCAATCTGAAAGCTAATCTAAACATGAAGAAAGCATACTGTGTCAAGAAAAAAAAGCCACCTACTGAGATATTAAGAGCGAGTTAATGGATTGAGGTACCTTTATGGTTGGCGTCTCCCATATGGCCAGACCGTAATAGTCCTTTTCTAACAGGTTCAGGTGGTCGCACACTTTTGCAAACAGCTCCTGGCCTTTGGCATGTTTCTGGAAACAACCAAATGTAGTTAAAACACAGAGGCCCTGTCTGGTTCAGTACAACGTCAGTATTTCAGTCAGACAACAACTGTATTCCTTTAATAGCAACTTGTTAGCAACAAGCATTAAAGCATACAGTGACTTCTAGATTTATGAGACAGAACTGTGTAAGTCTGAAAATTTCTGAGAAAAACCATGGTTTGAAATTCTCTGTTATGCTCTATTAGCTAGCAAAGTTATGTACAGTGTGGCATACTATTATGCTTTAAAATGAACAAAGTCAGAATGTCAAAAAGGAAAACTAACAAAAACCACTGATAAGACAAAAATAGTGGAAATGATGAAAAAGGTATAATTGTGCAAGAAAGCCAAAAGTATAAGATAAAAAGTCATAATTATGAGTTATATCATAACAAATATTTAATAATATATATAATGTAACAAACTTTTACTTTTTTTAATCCCAACATTTTAGAATCATGCTGTTTGAGTATGGAATAAAAAGTCAAAATTATGAGATACTAAGATAATACATAGCAGAGAGGTAAAGATAATAATTATGAGATAAAGGTTATTAAAATATTACGCAATTGCAATTATCAGTCCTAATCATAATGGTAAGTCAGAATCATGAGATAAAATTATGAGATAAAAAGTCAAAATGACAAAAAGCAACATCCAATTGATATAAAAAGTTACAATTATGACAAAAGTCATTATGCTAAGTCACAGTTATGACAAAATGATAATGTCAGTACATGTCAATTACTTTAATTATTTTGACTATTTATCTCATAAAAATAACTTGCAACATAAAAAGTGACAATTTTGAGATAATCTCTTACAACATTGTGCTGGGTACTGTATCCCACAATGCAATGTGTATGACACTTTCCAAAGTGAATTAACTATTTAGGGAATTATTAGGTTATTAGGGACATGGTGTTTTTAATTAATTACTATTGTGGGCAGGGTCCGAAATTAACACTCGTCACTCGCCAAATGTGAGCAAATTCTCTGTCTGGCGAGTTTAATTTAAAGTGCCATCCACCACATGGAGTAAATCTTTTCACCAGTAATGCTAATCAGTGTCAGTTCTTGCGGATCTCTGATGCTTCCCGGCCTAGGGTTGGGTTCCGAAACCCGGCACCAGCATGGCACCGGTAGCTAAGTAACCGGTATGTACCGAATCGAGTCAAAACGCGGATTTCTTAATTTCGGGCCCTGATTTTGGGACTGCCAAAGATTAGGACATTTCATGATACAAGATGATAACTAGTGTAGTAGTGAGGTAGTAGTGAGGTCATGTGACAACAAAGTAGCACACTGCTGTTTGAAACATGGAGTTATGCAGACACCTACTCTTTTTCGAAATATACCATTCATGCCCTATAAGAATAGTTGCCTTGTATTCCATTCTAAACATAGACACTTATTTGGAAACAGAATTGTTAGCTTAGCTCGCAGCATGCTAACAGCAGAATTAGCAGTGAGTGTAAAGCGAGACTTGTGGGTCATGTTCTGTTTCACTTAGGATGCTGTCTCTGTAGACATGGAGTCTGCTCAGTCGGTTGTAGACAAGAGTCACACAGTACGCTGGCAACAAAAACAGGCCAAAGTGTCAGATCAGCAGAAATAGTCTCTCGGTAGTCTGAGAGTTAATTAGCAAAGGAAGTAAAAGCCCTTGAGCAACGCTTGAGTTTCAGAGTCTCTCTTGTGGGACTAGACAACGATACGCTGCATTTGATAAGCAACAAAAGCGCTTGTGTGCATGTGTGTGTGTGTTTCGCTTACTTCCAGCTCACACTCAAAGAGAGTATCATCCAGCAGCTTGACTTTGCAGTGCATGATCCTGGGGCGGCGAGATGCTTTCTGCTTCTTCCCCTCCTCCTCCTCCTCTTCCTCCTCCTCCACAGCGTTCTCGTCCTGTTTCTCTTCCTCCTTAACCTCTGTTTCTGCCGCACCTGCGTCTTCTGGCTTGGCCTCTTCCTCTACCTTCTCTTTTTCCTTCTCATGCTCCTTGTCTTTCTCTCCCTCCTCTCCTTTGGCCTTGTCTTCATTTTTCTTCTCCTTCTTCTCTTTTTTCTCCTTCTTTTCTTTCTTCTCTGCTTTCTCCTTTTTCTCTGGCTTCTCCTTCTTTTCTGGCTTCTCCTTATCTGCTTTCTCTTTCTTCTCTTTCTCCTTCTTCTCCTTCTTTTCCTTCTTCTCCCCCTTCTCCCCCTTTTCTGCCTTGCCGGACTCCAGCTCGGCGTTTTCCTTCTGATCTGCTACGATTTGCTGGAGGAAGACAGACATGTTAAAAGTCCAAAGTTTAGATTATTACACAATTAATAAGAAGACAAATTTGTACCTTTTTAGAACCAAGGTTTCTTAGAGTTTTTGAAAATAGGACAGCTTGACTGCCAATAACCAATAAATTGTATGTGTAAAACATAAACTAAAAGCCATTTTTGCAGCATTGATTATAAAACAAATGTCACAAATGTATCATCATGATTTAAGCAGACCACCTCGTTCCTCAAACTGCTCCAAAATAAAACAAAACTCCAACTCAGCACCCTTTTTGCACCCACCACATTGTATTCACTTTTCTTCCTGAACTTGTCACAATGTATTCTGGGATTGCCAAGATCATGAGCACAAAGCCTACTTACACACGGTCTCATAGAGTTCATCATTTTTACAGGATGCTGAAATGACAACAAGAACAAGTCGTTTTTTAAAAGTTGGATTAATTGATTTTTTTACATAAACTGCATAAAATTTTAATTCATACCCAGTGTGTTGCTTCCTGCTCCACGTTCCAATGTTTAAAACACATCTTCGTTTATGCATTTCTATCACCTAAACACGTATTTTGACTTTCTAAAAACCTTCCTGAAGTGCCACATGGGCAGAACCGGATTTTGCTGAGTTCGACGTGTCCCTGGGTCAACATCTTTGTTGACCCTGACCGGATTTTGCTGGGACTGACGTGTTCCAGGGTCAACATCTTTGTAGACCCTGGAACAACATTGTGATTAGTCAAACAGACTTGAAGAACCAGTTTATAGTTTTTGTGAAGTTTAGGCTTTCAATCTGCGTTTGGTGCTTGTACATCAGTGTCATTCATCTATCAATAAATAAGATTTTAGGCATTACTCATGGGTAAGGTTCGGTTTAGGTGTAGAGCTATGGTCAAAATTAAAAAAAAAAATGTATATATATATATATATATATATATAAAAATAAAAACAGTACAAAAAGAATAAGGTTCACTTTGTATTTGTATTTAGCCTTTACAAACAAGAAATGTGAAATAAACTATCAAATAAAGTCTTTCGAGTCGTTTTTTTGGCTTTACGTGATGAATGAGCTACTCAAACACAAAGACTTGATAGATGACGTAATCACATCACCGTTATTGAAAAAAATTCTATTGCGATATACATTGATATTGAATTATTGTCCAGCCCTAATTTGCGCATGTTTCACTTTGTTTTTACATTTTGAATCAAAATTATAAACTCGATTAAACATTGTGCACCATATGCAGGACTTCTCCAATCATTTACTCCACTTAAACCCGCCCCTGCAAGCTCAAATTCATCTTCCTCCACTTTTGAGAGCAACATTCACATCTCACAAAGCAATCAACAATCAGTGAATACAGAACCAAGTCCCAGCCTACATTTGTTATTTTCCATTACACTTCGCAATATTCTAAAAACAGCAACTTTTATTCTGTTGCAACTTCCGTTTGATTGCAACCTTTTTTTTATTTTAGCATTTGCAAAAATAGTTGCATATAAACTGAGCAGGTGACAACTTAGAAGTTAGATTCTTCAAGTAACTATTCCTTTGTCACCATCTATTGACTCAAATAACATGTTCGGAACAATATTAGGGTGAGTAAATTATAACAGAATTTTTTATTTTTGGTTGATCTATCCCTTTAAAATGCTTCACATCCAAGAGAAAAGAGAGCAGAATAAATAATGAAAGGCTAGCATTGGGGGGAAAAAAAACCTGAAGCATTTTGACAGCAGTCAGCAATGCCTAAAATACTAGCCGTTCAGTATGAACAACCTCTCAGAAAGCTTTCAGAAAGTGTACTGTGCTGCTGGAGCAGATGAGAGCTGCACAGAGAAGGATTTAACACGCAACCTTTGACCATAACTCAACGTGTGAATGTGAGATGTGTGAAGCCCCACAGTTCAGTTGCTTTTGCACAGACGTCCCTTGCTACATGCAAACAGTGTGAACATCCAGTTCTCACCCTGAGGTCAAAACTGTCAGTAAGCCCACACACCAGTGGGCTGAGGGTTACTCTAAGTCTCTGAGATTACAGTTTTGCTTTAGAACTTAGTCATGTTGAACACCTTTGATTTCAGCCGTTTCGTAGGGGTGAAATCATTGTCCAAAATGTTGACTTTTAATTAGCCCTTCTCTAATGACACTTTCACTTCACACAAAATGGATAAACAGATTAACATGTCAACTGTGTTGATGCTAGGGCTGATATATCTATATACAATTTTAATTGATTTAATTGATAAACAGAGATCTTTTATGCTATTTTCAGATCATGCCTGAACAAAACACCACTAAACATTAATATGAATGAAACATTAAAAGGTATTGTGATTTATGTAATCACTCAATTGGTGTTTCAACTGCAAACACAGCAACACTTAACATTACATTTACCTCAGAAAAGCATTGAATTTCTGTAAAATCATTAGTCAGCTGGAAAAACTAAATATCTCTACAAAGGAGGATTTTTCTAAATATATGTACTATAGAGCAATCCAATGCAGTAATGCCATTGGCCCATGAACATTTCATACTTGTTGTCAAGCTACTTCAAAACAGTAACAGGAGGTGATTAAATAACAACCAAACTAAAAGGAAAATGCCACCGTTTTCATATTCCACTATGTTCTTCCCTAAACTTAGATGAGTTGGTTCATATCCCTCCCGTCTTGTTGCATGTGCTTAATCGCACCACTATGTTAGCACTTAGCTATTTATTTGGAAACACTTCCACATCTTCCCTATTTAAAGATGTTTACATTACCAGTTACACGAGTAAGTATGGGGACAAAAAACTAAACATGGCGATTTTTCAAGCGGATAAAAAAAAGATAATAATGTACTGCGGAAAAGCACTTCGCAGCACTTCGACCTCAGCGCTGGAATATATTCACTCCCCCTCTCGCTCTCTCTCTCGTTTCCGTCAATACAACCAAGGAGTGATGATATAATTGTGCTCAGGTCGAAGTGCTGCGAAGTGCTCTTCAGTTATACATTATAATTATTATTTTGTCTACTTAAAAAAATTGCCACGTTTTATTTTGTGCCACAATATTTACTTGTGTTAACATGTTTTTATCAAATTAAAAAAAAAAAAAAAAAATGATTCATTACATTAGTAATAGTAAAAAAACATTTTTTTTTTTTTTCAGCTAAAAGAAAACTTTGTTGTGTGTGTGTGTGTGTGTGTATTTATGTATGTACAGTATGTATGTATGTGTGTGTGCATATTATAAATTATATTGTAAGTAAATGACACAAAATAAAGAATAATTGTAGAATGTTTGTTAAACATCTGGAACAGGTATGATGTCAGCTTCAACAATCATATTTAATGAAAGGGTACCACTTTACGATAAGGTTCATTAGTTAACGTTAGTTAACAACATTAGTTAACATGAATTAAGAATGAAAAATACTTTCTACAGCAATTATTAATTTTAATGCTTATTTGACCATTTACTAATGCATTATTAAAATCCCAAGTTGTGTTTGTTAACAGTAGTAGTAACATGAACTAACAATGAATGATGGTATTTATTAATCTTTGTTAAAGTTAATAAAAATACAGTAATAAATGTATTGTTCATTGTTTGTTTATGTTAGTTAATACATTAACTAATGTTAACAAATGACACCTTGTAAAGTGTTAATGAAACTAGTGAATCAAGGTATTAACTTTTGCTCTTCACATAACACAGCCCAATCTAATAAGATGTGCTGAAATAGCAGTAAAATCATCACCTGACTTAGACACCAAAATAAAACGGTCACCTTGGATCACATCATTACGTTACGTATCATTACGTGTCATTACGTTATCGCCTTTTCATCACTAGCTTTGAACCTTTAGTATAATAGAATATTAAATCTGGCTCTAGTTTTAGTAGCATTAATCTAGTCCTCTTTCTCACCTGGTTTTCAGCACTGCTGATTGAGTGCTGGTCTAGAGCAACATCGCCCTCTATGCGCAGTTCTGGCTCGGGGTCTGCTATGGGAGCTTTGGGCTCTTCCTGGCCGTCCTTGTCCCGGGCCCTTTCCGTCTCCACCCCCTCGCCGTCCGAGCACTGTGAGCGGCGCTTCAGGAAGGAGGAGAAGAGGCGGGACAGGCCACGGCCAGCCGAGGTGCGCTGGCGCGGCTTCAGCTGCTGTTCGTCCTCCGAGCCCCCGGGGGGCGGCGAGGTGCCGCAGGAGCTGTCCTGAGCGCTCTCAGCGGGGCCTGGCTCCTGCGCAGCGGGGTCCTCCTCTTCCCGCTGCTGCTCGCACACCTGCTTCTTATGAACGCTCTCCGCCTCGTCTGTGGTCATGGCAGTCACTGCAGGAAGAGAAGGTTCGATTAAAGTCACGTATCTATGTTCTATTTGGTAGCAAATCATGAAAATTTGAGGAAAACTAGGAAAACTATACTAACTGTACACACACTCTAAAACCAGTTTTAGCTTTGATTACGGCACGCATTCACAGGTACATTCAGGTGGTGCCTTTTTTTGGACAGGCAGTGTAGGCCTTTATCATCTGCGATAATATCGTAATTGTTGGTTTAACTATACTTGATTTGACATCTCTGAGCAACATGACAGTGTTTTATTCCTGAATGAATCTACCACTTAAATTCATTCGCAATGACTCACTTATTAACAGTGATTTATTGTCCTGCTGGACAATATAGGGACTGCAAGCGTGTTCGTCTACACTTCTTTGGCCAATATTGCTCAAAATTTACTTAAAACTTTTCTTAAGCCAAGGAACGTGCAAAGACAATAATTTTTGGCCAATGCGTTGTAAACATCTCTAGGACCCTGCACTGCTGCCTCTTCAGGACATGGCGCCCCTGGCCACGAGCCATGAGTTGCCCATATGGTTACTCAGACCCTGTGCTTGGCATGTGCATGACAGTTCATCAAAGACATGTTGATGTCCAATTAATGAGCGTCTCAGTGAATAATTACAATAATTTGGACTGTTTTGTTCAACCCACAAAGCTGTCAGTTAACTACAGATATAAAGTAGTATAGTCTTCTATTATAAATCTTTATGGTGCTGTTTGTAATTTTGAAAGATTATTGCGACTGCATTGTTTCAGAATATCATGTTTTATGTTGCATGGAAGAAAGAGCCTAACTTTTTTTTTTTTTCCAATCACTTCTGCAGTTTCGTTGCAAGAGAAACCTGAGCACTGCCACACAACAACAGCCCTCTGTGCGTCTCCACTAAACCCTGAAAAATGTTAGAGTAACGACACAAAAACAACACCACCACACACACACACTCTCTCTCTCTCTTTCTCTAACACGCAGGGAGCAAAAGTGTATCAGTTGAGCCATATCCAGTTATGACAAGCTCATTCTTTCAGTGTTAAATCTATTTACACAGAGGTCACACGCAAACCACTTCAGTAAAGATGTGAGCCACACTACCCTAAGGCTGATGACCTCACAGAAGATTTACACACTAAAGCATGGGTAGGTGGTCTTTAAAGTATCTGATTCAGCGTGACCTGTGTTGCCCAGGCAACAGTGTATTGACTGAGGTCAGCTGTGTTAGAGCACACATGCAGTGATGAGGCTCGACCTCACCAGTAATGAACTGCTGAGCAATTAATTCCTACAAAGACATTACAACAAAGCTTTTGTGAATGACCCAGAGTTATGATATATTTTTTCTAAAGCCATGAACAGAATGATAGGAAAAGTAGCAAGCAAATAAATATTACAGCATACTGCTGCTGTCGTTGATCTTATTCTATCAAGTGTTGTGTCATGTGTACGGTAATCTAAACCCCGCCTCCAGCAGCACGGGGGTGTCAGAATGTTCGGAAACAGCCTTTTCGAAATTCTTTTTGCCCTCAAACGAAAAAGAAGTTTGTTTGAACAATATCTGAGTCTTAAGGAACGTTCACACCAAGTGCGATAACTATAACTACACGTGCTTCCACACCAGCTAATGATATGGTCCGTTTATTGTAAGCTCAAGCGCGTCTGATGCTTAAAATTTTCAAGCGCGTGATAGCTGGATTGACTCTGATTTCGATTATATTGTTTCTCTGTGCCTTTATAGTTATAGTTGTGGTGTGGAAGCTGCTATTCTTTACCACTGAGAAAGATTTTTAGAACTAAATCTTTATCGTGCTTGGTGCGAACGACCCTTCAGTCTTCAATCAGAACTTTTTTACCAAATGATGCACTCAGCGTATCCACAGCGTTCTACAGTTTATCTGTTTATTTTTGTGTTAATGTATAAAGTACTTAAATTTAGCAGCATTGCTTTTGCTTTTGAGTTCTCTTTTATAAAGGCTCATGTTCTTTTGAATTCTCTCACAAAGCTGATCAAGAAAATAGTATTTTAATATTGTATTATTACAATATTACAATGCTGGCACTCCCGCTCCATTCCCACGTCTCTCAGCCCCACCATGAGGCTTTGTTTCAATGCTTTTGATATTTCAATACTTCTGAAAGTGAACAAAAGGTTTCTCAGGAGAACAATACTTGGGCAAGAGAATGCAATGGTTTTGTGAGCGAACGTAAACGTTTCACAAGCAAAAGGAAAGTTTCTCAGGAAAGGCAATAGATTTGGTTGCCAACGGGTAAATGTTTCTCAGTGGAATGAAATGCTTTTGCGAGGGAATGTAGGGGTTTTTGTGCAAGAGTTTCTCTGGGGAGCACATTACTTTTGTGATAGGATGCAATACTGTATTGATGTCAGTTAATGTAAATGTTTCTCACATTGCTATTGCCATTACATTTACACCGCAAACATTTTGTGTGCCGATGTAAATAGTTTGCGAGTAAATGCAAAGTTTATGAAAGCAGAGGTTTATTAGTGGGCCGCCATGATCATAAAGGTTCTGCCACATTAGCCAGATCGCGAAAGCAAAAAAAAAAAAAGTAGCTATGCAAGAACCACCACTCACGCAAAACTCACTTTCAAACCAAGCAGGTTTTTGCAGCTCAGTGCAATGAATGAATATTACCAACCTGAAAATGAGCAAAACATGCATTTCACAATCTTGAATTCCACAGAGGGTGAAATATTTCCTCGTGCAGCAATTGTCATGCTGACCAATCTGCTTTGTTTTGAAAGTGACTTCTGTGTTTCCTACATTGCTAAACTGCTAGAACTCCCCCCACCCCCCAATAAAAACGCTAAATTGACACACCTTAACTGCTTTATTGTACAAGAATATCATTGTGTACATTTTGCTGGTGTGTCCTCTGTATATGCCAACGTCGCCTAGGACAAACCCAAGAAGCTGATCACAGCAGCTGCACCTGAATAACATCAAAGGAGTATCTCAGCAAACAAGCTCTCATGCTGTTTTGCTGTCCCGTACAGAATCCGACTAAACTGAGTCACCCTCACCACTCCTGACTTAAATCATCCACCCCATCCTCCAAACCATCTTCCCATTGCCCCCTCTATGTATAAAAAAAAAAATCTCCCTCCTTTCTAATATTGAAGTGAAATACTAGCTTTAACACTTTATTTTTGCCTAGATTAATGGAGAAAACAATTTATAAAATGATTGATTATTAAGTTGTCATTCTAGTAGACAGCACACAGACAAGAAAATTAATACAGGCTCAAATAGCTCCCTGTTGAATCATCTTGTCCACACACACACACACACACACAGGTCTGCTATTCAGCCATCGTTCTTTCCCATTCACTAGCGAAGTAATTACAAAGCCTCATTATGAGAGTCCAAGTTTAAGCACATGCAGTCTCTTGAGGACAGAGTGGACTAAAGAAGACCATCCCATTCATGCTTCTGTTCGAGTGTTTATTCAACTGATCTGGCACTAAGAAGCATTTAACCTCCCTCTCACAACAAATATCACTTCGTTCTCAATAAATCAGCAGGTCAAGGAACCTTCCTTGTCATTTAATGTGTGCGAGTCATTTGAAATGTGCCCACAAGCACAGTAAAGTCTGTGGATCAGCCTACAGTCCTCATGAGGAAAACAAATACACAGTTCTGGCACGAAACTCAAGAAGACACAGGCCGATAGGTCTGACTCGATCTCACATAATGACATAATTATTACAAAGTAATGGCACAGCTGATTGGTTCTCTCCTGTTTCAGTAGCCAATGAGCTCACTGTTCAAGATTCAAATGTATGCCTGGTGCTTGCTGTAGCAGTTGCAGCATGCTTCAGAAACCCTCCACCTTTCCCAGCTCCACCTGTACAGATATGCTTTAGAGTGATCACAGCTCGTGAATGCTACATGGGGGTCATTTCATATATGTGACCCTGGACCAAAAAAACAGTCTTAAGTTTCTGGGGTATACCTAAAGCAATTATAGCCAAAAAATTCATAGCAGGGGTTGAAATGATTGATTTTTCTTTTATCCCTAAAATCTTCAAAAGATCATGTTCCATGAAGATATTTTGTACATTTCCTACCATAAATATATCAAGACTAGGGGTGGGCGATGTAACCAAAATCTTCTATCACGGCAGAAGCAATTTTCTACCTCAATAACGATATATATCACAATATAGCAGTTCGAATCTGAAAATGCAAAAATAAAAAAATCAAACAGAAAGAAACTGTGTATGTAACTTGGAGTGAAAAAATAACCATACTGTTTACTGCAATGTATTGTAAGTTTAATGTTTTTTTGTTTTTTTTCCTCAGAACAACAGGTACTAACATAGTGCCTGACAGTATCCCAGCTCGGTAAACTTTGTAAACTTAAAGTAAACTTTATTCTCCTGTTCTTTATCTCCACTTGTTTTTTTGACTTTTGAGATATTCGTTTGGATGTTTGGATTTGAGATGATAGGAAAGGTTTGATGTGTGTCCACCGCTTGAAGTGAATGTGTATTGCGTGGTTATGTAACGTGCAAATTTCTACCGGTTAATCGTGTCTACCGGTATATCGCCCGCCCCTAATCAAGACTTAATTGCTGATTAGTAAAGCCTGGCTCACACTACAGGATTTTTAGCCCGATTTAGCCTCAATTTTCCCCTCCCGTAAATCAGATCTTAATGTGAGGCATTCACCGATGGAACTTTGCACCTCCAGACCTGTTTGCGCACAAATCAGGGCTGCCCCAATCATATCAAACACGTTTGATATTTAGGAACTAAATTGGGACGATGCAGGCTATATGATTACATCAGTTCTTTCACAAAAGGCAGTGTATGACTGCAAAACACCTGCTGGAAGTTACATCAATGTTGGATAGTGGAGACAATAGTTTTGTTTTAACACGACTATCTGAATAATGTGTCTTCTGAATAATAGAAGCGCTGCAGTGAAATCACAAAAAGCTGCTAGCACCCTAGCTAATGTACACATCACTGAAACATTAATAACAGATCACATGGCATGATAATCTTAATAATATCTTGTAGTGTGTGATGCGCCACGATGTTGAAATCTTGTAGTGTGTGCATGTTTAAGATTTGAGGGAAGATAATCTGCAAAGATTCTCTTTATGTGTGTGCTGCAACAGGATTTCATAATCGGTTAGGATTTTAAAACTCCTGTAGTGTGAGCCCAGCTTAATAAGCATTGCTTATTACTTCATTTAGACAACTTTAAAGGCAATTTTTTTTCAGTATTTAAATTGTTTTGCACCCTCAGATTCAACAAATAGTTGTATCTTGGCCAAATATAGTCCTTTCATACATCAATGGAATTTAAACATGTTTTGTTCAGTTATGTTCAAAGACGTGGTCCAGATAAGATTCAGATCGATATTTAAAACGTAGCTGGAGTCAATCACTTCACCCCAGAGCTTTACAGTGCTACAACACTTCCTGGGATGACATTTCGTTAACATTAGCCAATCGCTTTTCCTAAATCTTCATCACAGTTTTGTTCCAGACGCTCAATAATCTTTCAGAAGATGTGTTACAGCAACTCCTATCGTAAAACAGTGTTTAAATTCTGTCAATGGTGGGGAACGGTTCAGTAAGCAAACTAAAAATATGAAATAGCACAGAAGTCTGTGTGAGTATTACATAATTAAATACTCCAACTTAACAAAGTGCAGGTGTGTGTGCGTGACTGCAGAAAGCAAAATGCTATACCTCTCATTCTGAAATGAAACCAAACAGGAAGTAAACTTCTCAACTTCTCCATTTATCTACTCAAAAAAAAGTCCTCAACAACTTAACTCCCCACCCAGCATCTTCTCGATTGAACCGCTCAACTGCACAAACTCATGCAGTACAAGATGCTTTACTGCAAAGAGTGTGACTTTCAGTGCCTTTTTTACTTCATTAAAGATTCTTACTTTAAAGAGCTTGATCTACCTACAAAGATATGTACAACAGTACAACGGTAAACACAGATCTCACAGACAACACACACACACACACAGAGTGCTTCGCTAGGGGATCTGTGAAACTCTGGGCCTGAAAGTTAAATGATGACATGCTGCAAACGGCCCAATAACAGACCAATCTCTGTTTACACTAAAAATATGTTATTAGATAAAAACATGATCAAATCAAAAACATCCCAATAGCTAATACTTTTTTTTTTATGATGAAAGATGAACGAGAGGACAAAATGCTTAAATGTGCAATGAGTATTTAATGAGTAATCCACTATTTAGTAGACATGGATCATAATGCAATTTGATCACCTGATATTTTGAGCGGTAAAAATGATTTTAGAAAGAGAGCAGCAGCATCATTTAATTGTTACACAGAGATAGGTGCTGGTCTATTAGAAAATCTGATGACTTTATCAATCTCTGTTCTTTAAATGCCAAAGATGACAGTTCGTATCAGTTGTATTCAAAGTGACCCACGTTTGGTTTTTGACCACTGAAAAGTGAAGCAGTTTACTCCTGTAGTCACATTTAAATCAAAGTATATCTGGAAATGAACAACATGAGGCCTTAAAAGTTAAGATACCATAATAAAACATTGTTAAAAATAACAATCTAAAAACACTTCTTAAGTTACAGCCATGCATTGCTAACTTCAGGGAAAAGTTAAAAGCATTTTTCTCCTTGTTGATTGTCTCCATTGGAATATAGTGCAACAAAGATTGCTAAAGTCATCAGATCTTACTAAAAGATCTACCATTATACACATTAAAATAAACATAGGCTAATGCTGCCATCTTTCTAAATGTCTTTTTTCAGAAAAAATAGTGGATTACTTACTATATATTTATAATATTAAAATAAAAAAATGTTATATATCCAAGACATTTAATATGTTGACTTTCTTCTTCATTGTGTACTACTTTCACCAGAAAAATATAAAAAAATATATTTTACTTGTTGGTTTGACCTGGAATGACCCTATAATTTCATTTGAGATGAACAGGGTAAATAACATCTGTCTCTGTGGAATGTGACAACAACAGTAATGTGGTTTATGCAAACTGAACACAACACAACTGGGAGCTTTCAGTCTGAATAACTTGCTTGATAATGATGGGTGTGATCTAGTTCTGTTTTTGCGTCAGCTCCTGATTTGAGACCAGCAGGTGCAGAGCCCATTTTCCCGTCCCAGAACTGTCTTGTATTCTACACTATAAGGGCTATAATTCAGTCTGTCTCATTTTGCTGGCCCGGAGGAACAGGTGAGCGGGGTGTGTGGATTTCTGGAAGTTTCCTGTGACATAATTTGGGCCGTCTGCCATTACAGAAAACAAACATGAGCCTCTTTTCCCCCACAGGCCATCCAATATCTCACCCACATCAACGTCATCCTTTCTACAGCCTCTGTCACACCACTAATATCCTGTTCACTGCCAGTATGAGGCCTGTCTACATGCATTTGTGTTTTACAATGCTATTAATGGTGTAGGGTGGAGGAAGGAGGGGCAGAGGGTGTGACGGCACAGATTTACTGAGACAACAATGACTGAAACAAACACAGCGAACGGAGACAGACGCGTCAGATGTGCTGAAGCCTTGAACTGAGTTCATCGGGACATCGGTCAGCCACTAAACAACAACAACAACAACTGTCAGGGGAAAAAAAATGCCCAAGTTTAAATAACAAGTAATTTAAAAAATTTATAAATAAAAACATACAATAAAACATAATAATAATACATAATAAAACAGACATACAAATAAATAAACCGGTGACTGAAAAAAAAAAAAAATGAATAAAAACAAATATATTAACCATGAATTAATGAATGCTAGTAATGTTAATACATAAATTAATATATATTTAAAATGAAACAAGTAAATAGATTAAATGGTAAATAAAAATTGGATTGTGTCTTTTGGTGTGAGAAAAAAACACATTTATACTTAAACACATACTTAAACATGAGAAAAATGTATCTTCAATCTGAGAGCTACGAATAGCATAAGAAAACCTTATCTTCAGTGTTTTTTTTACACATTTATTTCGTCACACCGTAGGACACACTGATCCATTAACTACCTATGAACGTATGTCTTGTCTATTATTTAGTCTAACTCGTCTTAATGGTTAATCAGAGAATCATTTGGAGCATCTACAGATATCCAGACGTAGATTCAATAGATATGGATTCTAAAGAACTCGTTTGTGTGTGTGCGCACAAGTGCACCTTCTTAACCATATTTTGTAAAGGCCTGACCATATATCAGTACCCATAAGTGAGAAAACCTGACAAAATCTGAGCGTTTTGCCATTTTTGTGAATATAAAGCAGGATACTGATCAGAGATGTAACAGAAGAAGGCATAATAAACTGTAATGAGCTTGAGATAAGATTTTGAAAGAATGAAGTGGTGGAAGAAGAACTAGTGGTGTGTGATCCATTTGAATTATTGTACTAAAAGTTTTGAAAATTTAGTCAATAGCCTACGTTACATGTGAAAATAGTACTAAAAAATAAACACTGACAGAAAAAATGTGGCAGAAAATAGATAGACAGACAGATATTTTAAACAATTAAATTCATTTCAATAAAAAAAATAATGCATCCATATAAATAAATAAATATTTGAAAGACAATATTAAAAGAAAGAAATTACATAAAAAAACAAACAATAAATAATTATATAATAATTTAAATAATTATTTAAACATATTTAAATATTAAATAACAAAATGACGATTATTACTTCACTGTCCCGCTCTACAAACACTTTATCTATTAATAAATGAATATTTGATTATTGATATTGATGAATTACATATTTAACAGAACAGTAAATGACTATACTCCACTGTATATGAACTCTCTGTAGCTCTGCTATTGTTTGGCCGCTAACACCACTGCACTGACACTAATCCACTCTCAACAGTCCCCTCCCCCTGCACACACACACACTTCTCCATCTCCCTGCTGCATCTGCCATCCATCAATACATCACAGCTCTCGTATGCAAATAACATCACTTATAACTCTTTCAAAATACACACTCCCCATGAACCAAAACACTCTTTTATCCCATTATCGCCATTGGACACACAAAACTTTACACACACACCATCCTCAACACTGCCCGTGCACAACACCATCCCTTTACAGTTCACCTAAATGCACAGATACACACACACACACACACTGAATCATCCTCTTATCCATCAAGTGAACACACACACACACACCCAATTATATTTTGCCGCAACACTTACAGTGTATTACAGTCGACTGCACTCGGATAGCAGCAGGAAACGCTCACGTCCACAACAACACATTTGTTTCTAGCTTCTGAAGCTATCTTCCTTATCTCACACACACACACACACACACAGTGCAGTGGTGACAGATGGTGTGTGTGGGCTGTTTTGGCCTCTCAGAGACCGTGAAAATTGACATATGTGAGACCCTTCGCCTCTGACCTGTCCGACACCCATCATAGAGGAACACACTTAAATGATTGACTCAGATCATAATCGGCCACACAAGAATCAAAGATCAGATTACACTGACACTTCAGCACTCCTTATCTTCACACTTGTCCTGCTTTTTCTGGAAGAGAAGAGGTTGGGCTGTATAGCTAAAATAAAATGTTATTTAAATGTTATATATGTCTTATAGGCCTACTCTCAGAAAAGTTACAAAAGCTGTTGTACAGGTGCACATGTACCATTTAGGTACTTTTAAGGAATCAATGTGCTCCCATTAGGAGTAAATATAAAGGTGTGCTTTTTGAAAAGGTATTGATTTTGCACTTTTTTTGTACAGAACAAATGCTGATGGCTGACAAAGCATTGTTCTAATAATCATCAAGTTCATCAAGCACAGCATCACTTTAATGAATTAAAGCAGAGCACCATTAAACATCTAGACTGGATTTGTGTTTATTTACAAATATCAAGCTAATTAGAGGATGTATGTGGAAATGTTCCAGGAGGCACAGATCGGTTTTTCAAAAACAACATAATAAAAGCAGAAGTATATTGTCCAGTCAGAGAGCAGCAGGACTCAGTAACACAGACGGACACTTGCTCTTCTGGGCCATTTCTGCCCACTCACACTATAATCTATACCTTGTCATGCAAAATTTAAAAATGACATTCCCATGATACATTAATATTTAGTTATACACAATTTTTGTTACATCTGAAAGCTCGGCAATAAAGCTTTCCAATTCTGAATAAAGCTCTTTCTACAAATATTTATATATTATATATATATATATATATATATTTTTATTTTTTTTTCCAACAATTTCCAGCAAATACTCCATGTACCATATAAACGTTTGGGGTCTTTTTTCAAAGAATATATGTGTTGTTTAAAAACATTCAGATATCACATGCAGGAAGATCCAAAACTCCTAACATAACATTTTATGGTTTGCAAGGCAAACTGTTTTTATACGGACAAGCACATATTGAACTCATATTTAAGATTCAGGCACTGCACTGTACAAGAAAGTGAGTGCTCTTGAAATATTTATTACTGGTTATTTAAAATATTTGTTACATAAAACAGCAGAACAAGAGTTTGTTTTAAACATCATTTTTGAAAAGCATTTTATAGTACTGCACTTAACACTAGCCGATTAAACGATTTAGAAAATGCATGTCGCCTATTAAACATCCATATATATTTCGTTTTTTTAACTGAGAAAGGAAGGTGAAGAGAGAGCGAACTGAGAAAATATGATGAGTGCTAGAAATCACTGGTTAAATCCACAGGAATCAGCTTCAGCTCTGGAATGCTGCTCTGTGATTGGCTGGCAAGAGCAGAAGCTGCTGATTGGGCATAAAAACGGGAAGCGGGAACCCCCGCAGGAGCAGGTGTGACCTTACACCCAACACAAACACAATCACGCCTGCACACTTTTTGTACACTCATTGTATTGCATCAGATCATAGTTTTTTGGCTTGATAGCTCCAGTCCCACTTTCATTATATGGAAAAGAGCAGCATGAACATTCTCCTAGTCCCTCCCTAATATCTAATTTTATGTAAATTAAAAAAGTAAAAAGAAGTAATACAGTAATAAGCGTATCTTGTATTTTTAGCTATTCCTTTAAAACACATATGTGATTTGTCTCTTGATTGGATGTGTGCGCCACAAAAACATCCTTCCACTGGGTGCATCGTCTCTTATTTCTTCAATCACACCTAGCACTAACGCCACACATCAACTGAGACACTTTAGGGTTTCTGTGACAGTAAACGTTAGGAAGACAGAGTAAACGGAGCAGTGGAAAGCCTAAGTGCTGTACGCTTTTGTAACTGGATGCAGAAAGTGAGCTTAAGACTGGAAAGCGGCTTTAAAATTAATCGGGGTCCTGTGCAGGATTAGAGAGAAACGCTCTCTCTCTCTCTGTCTAATGTAGGGAGAACAAGCATCTGGATCTCGCTGTCAGTTGTTCTTGCTCTCACTGTCATGTTGGTCTGCATCTTTAGACACCCGGTTTTCTGCTCACCCTGAGCTCAAGGACAGGAGCCAGCTGTGAATGACCCAGAAAACTCTTGCCTGAGCAATCTCAGTGTACACAGACAACAGAAACGCTCAACACGGAGGGTATATGTTCTGAGTAAGGGTGGCACGAGATCTCGTGAGAACTTGGCGACGTCCTCACGATAGTGGTACGAGGCGGCGCAACAAATCTGCGATATGCAGCTGCTGCCGCGTTCTATTTATGACGTTCTGACACAAATTCCAAATGGTTTTCAATTGTCGCTTTATCGCGTCCAGTGTAGGCAGAGTTAGGGCCGGGGTGTACTTCTATTTCCGCGTTCCGTTCGAATCACACACAGCTGCATCAGCACATCTTTCAAATTACAGTATACTCAATCATGGACGAGCTCGACACATGCGCAGTGTCACCTACTTGAGTGGCACTCTTTTAGCATTCTTCTCACGCATACCCTGTTATACGCAGACTTGAAAAATTGCCTGCACATGGATAGGGTGCGCGGGCATCCGCAAGACCCTCCTGATGACGAAATGACAGAACGCAGATGGCCGTAATATTCTTTGGCCTTTAAGCTGCCGCTGCGTTTGCTGTCGACAAGTTTGTTTAGGTATTCGGTCTGACTCTTTTCTGAAGCTTTTGTGAAAAATCGCTTACGCTTTTAAAGGGATATTTGTGTTATTTGTTTTTATGTATTTATATTGTTTATACTTTTTGTGTAATTACTTGCCTGTCCGTTTGCGGCAAAATATTTTGCAGTGTTCACATGTTATTCACACATAATAATTTAATTTCAAAAAGTTGACCTACATAAAAACTCACCTACATTTTTGGAATGTTTTTGTTGAATAAAATAGTATTTTTCCCAATTAATTTTATCATTGAGGATTTATTTTAAAAAGTTTTGTCTCGGGAACCCAGGGTCTCGTCTCATCTTGTGGGATAAGTGTCTCGTCATACCCCTAGTTCTGACCATTTAAAGCTTCAGTGTCTGGTTTTTTTCTTGATGTTAAAATCCTTTTTGGTATTCCAGTTTAATGCGCTGATACTATATGTAAGCAGGCTGACTTTGTGAATTAATTTCTTTAAAACTTTCAGTTGAACTAAATCACCATTCGATCTTTTTAAAAAGTAAAACAAACCTAGATACTGTGATTGAAGCATTAACTGAACTTTGACTGTGTATGCGCCGAGTTATTGTGCAAAATGAATTGTATTTAATCTAATGCAATAAATAAATACATTTTGTCCAAAAATGCATTTCGAATTATGTTATAAATATGCTACATATATTTTGTAAATAACACTGCTTACAAAATCACATTTTTCAAATTTAAAATATCTTAAATAAAAAAATAATTTGTAAATATATTTTAAAAAATATCTCATGGGACAAAAATGCATTCAGTATTTAAAAAAATGTATAACTAAAATAAAATACAATGTATATAAAAAGCTTATATACACATACATACACATACA
>JAUYWG010000056.1:2662084-2674629 GCA_034779775.1 Enteromius afrohamiltoni | reverse complement strand
GCTTTGATCCTGTTTCCGAGTCCTGCCTTGCCTAAAAGGAAGCGAGAGCGCGAGCTCAACAGCAGCCTATCGTTACAATTAAATAAAAAGCAACATAGATTTTATTTTAATTATTTACATGGGTTTTAATTTATATAATGATTCATTTTGTTAAATCAAATCCTCTTGGTCTAACGCAATGATATTAAAACTCTATTCTATTTCATTTCAAAAAAGCTTTTAAAGTACCAGAAACTGACGGAGAGATATTAATATCACGCCTATATAAATCCATAAACAGCATTATCTGCTGAACTACTAAAAATGACAGACTGCGTATATCAGACATGAAAAGACAAAAATAACTGTAGGCTAATACGACAGTCTTAAACCCTGAGCAAGTGAATATGGCAACCAGCATTCAGCTTTAAGAACACAACTTCATCTCAGCTGTTTTATCTCTACACTTTATCTCTACACGGTGGAACTGTCACGTTGTCACAGTTCCACCGGTCCCAGGTCAGCCATCACAACTCATTCTCAGTCACCTGATCATTGATTTCTCTCACCTGATCCAAATCAAACGGCTGTATAAAAGGTGCTCTCTCCAGTTGTGTGACGGCTGAGCTCGAGGTAACTTGCATCTTACTTATCTTATGCCTATGTTCTTCATGTGTTCTCAAAGTTATGCCCGCTGTGGATTTCATGTTTCACAAGCTTTGTTAAAGTCTCAGTCCGCACCTGTACCAAGCGCCTGTGGAGAACGAATCTACGAACCCAAGTTAAAGAAACCTGTAAGGCATTAAATGCTCATTCACTCACCTTCTTGCTCACCTGAAGGATCCTTGAAGAAAGGAAAGGCGATCGGACGATCACCCACACTTCGACAAAATCCACGTGAGATACTTTGTATTACTTACCATTATTACTCCCCTTCTCTACTCACCTCTATTTCCAGAGCACGGAGCCTTCACTACACGTGTTTCACTGTGTTATGTTATGTGGATTTGAGTTGGACTGTTTAGACGATATTTAAATTGTTCGGACTACTGGAGATCGCTCAACTTCATTTATGTTGCTATTTGATTGCCCCGCTTCGATCCTTATTAAACTTCTTTTAACTTCTCTGCAGTTGTCTGTCTCTTCCCTGTCTGAGCATTACATAGACGAACCATTTCACATTCCATCACAGCTCAATAAAATCTTGTCATGCAGCTATTATTGGCCTCGTAAATAACAATGCTGAAATCCCATACTGAGCACATCAGCAAAGCAGCATGAAGACGACAACACATCGAAATCACTAAAGCACAGTAGTAACACTAAAATCTCACTAAAAAAATCCCCCATACAGACTTATCACCACTTCCAGCTACTCTATACTCCCATTTCCCCTAATTTAAATATAATAAACCTACAGGCTAGCGTACGCCCAGACCCTAATTCACCTGCCCTTTACATCTCATGTTCATTGTCTGACTGTACATCCATCCCTCTGAATGAACCTACAATACAGTATGTATTGTTTCTCTGCGAGCTGTAGGCCTACTGTAACTGTTTTACCGGAACTGAGCTGTTGGTTATGCTATAGCACAGGGGTAGGGAACATCGGTCCTGGAGTGCCAATGTCCTGCAGAGTTTAGCTCCAACCTTGATTAGCTTGTTCAGGTGTGTTTGGAAAGAACGGACCTTCAGGACCAACGTTGCGTACCTCTAATGTAACAAATGCAAAGCAAAAACTCTCTGGTTATTAATAATAGCTACATCTAGTTCACCCTTCTGTTTTTTTTTTCCTGTTTTTCCTACTCTCATGCTTCCAGTGGAGTTTGAAAAGTTGTTGTATGGTGCCTTTTTACAGGGTCTTGAACCTATTTTTATCAGGGTGAGCCAAAGTGAAGGTTTCAGCACATATGCACAATGCTATTACGGTTTTCAACATTAAGGAGACTTTTTATCCCACGATCAGGCAGTCCTCAAGGTCATGTAAGAATATTGAACACTGTAGCTACATGGGATGGATGCTTCAATCAATGACGTTCATTATAAACACATGAGACCGTAATTGGCACACACATGTCTACAAACAGCTGTAAACACTAAATCCATCCGAATTCTTCTCATTTGCGTTAAACTTCTCTTCTTTTTCCCTGGAACACATGTTTACGTCCACATGACATTTAAGTGAGGGGGAGATGAGCGAGAGATTGCTCATTTCTCTGCAGTACGATAAATTACACCATAATAATGCCTATGCATTACATAACTCACAGCTGCTGACACGGATAGAAAAGGAGCCACATGCTTCAGATCAGCATTACACGAACGAAACTAATCGAAATGGTGGAACATTGCGCAATAAAAACATAAAACGACAACTGTGATTAAGCACCGCGTCGAAACGACAGATATCATGCCAGGATAATGCAATAAAATAACCGTGCTAACGCGAGCAGAATGGTCATCTCTATCTGATTTTGAAAAAAAAAATCCAGCTGGAAATGTCTTTAACGTGTTTTATTTGGTTCGGTCTACTGCACGCGCGGAGCCAGCTGACAGCGCGAACCGGTTTTAACGGTCACTGCTGTAGCTATAGCAACATTAACTGTCAATCAGCATCGCACCTCAGTTACACCTCAGTAATAAGCAGGCGCTCCGCTGCCGTAATTACGCGCTACTAGTCAGGGATATTTGCGTATACTATCTTGACCGGCCGGTTTAAAAGGGGAACCCAGAAAACGTTAGTGTTTACCTGAGGCGAAGAAAAGGCGCTCTCCTTTATCCCCGTGGTTTTCCAGTACAATAATACGTTTTTTTTGTCGACGCTGAGCTCGTTCGTAGGCGAGCGTCACAGCTCCTCTCTGATGATGCGCCCTAATGTTCAAATCATTCCCTTTCTGCAGATGTGGGTGATCGGTTGTAAATTATCTGGGAACTGGTTGTAGGTTAGTTAATGCCTAAGAGACAATTAAGCCTACTTCAGAAAGGATCCTTATAGGATATAGAAAATAAGAGTCTTTATTCAATTGGAAGGCATTTGTGTTTGTATTGTGGAAATTAGTGTCATCGTTTCCCAACCCTGTACCTAGAGGCCACAAACACTACACATTTTCCAGCTTTTCCTAATTAAACACACCTAAATCAACTAAAATCATCAGCTCATCAGTAGAGACTCCAGGACTAGAAATATATTGGACAGATAAAGGAGACATCCAAAATGTGCACTGTGGGTGTGCCTCCAGGAACGGAGTTGGGAAACCCTGTGAGTTAAAGGAATAGTTCAGCCAAAGCCCTCATCTGGCTCATCTGAAGTGAAAAAGAGATCAAAACGTCCCAGTAATCCAAAAGTAAAGTTATTCTCAAGCTGCTTGTTTGTAAACAAATCCATAATTAAGTTAAATTAAATTCATACTTTTTGACTAACTTATTTTCTGCTAAAATACTAGTGCTTTAGATGATTGCCTTCTCTAGTGAAAACAACATCTTGTCTGAATCAGGAGAGAAGTATGCACAGATCAAGTACAAAGCCAAAACAGTTCTAAAGAAACGTGTCAATGTCTTCATTTTTAAAGGTACCGTATGTAAGAAATGTATTGTAATAATCATGAAATGTCTCGGTTATGTTCAACGGGCATTAAGAAAACATGTTAATTAAAAGTACTCATATCGCAGACAGTAGTACAGCCTGGATATTCTCATTTAAAAAGCGCAGTTGCAGCCCTCAACTGATGTTTATGTTGTCATGTTTTGTTTTGGTCTGAAGCTCCACCCTCCATCTATCTCCCAATCATGAAGTTGCCGGCTTGGCAGAAAATACAGTGCATTTAATTTAATTCATTGTCATGTGCGTTCGTTCCTGTTCGTGTCCTCAATCATGTGAGTGTCAAGTCTGAGAAGGAGAATTGAATTGAATTTGGACTGCAATACCTAGTTCAACCACTCGGTGTCAATCCTACATACAGTACCTTTCATTTATTTTTAGTTTTTTTTTGTTTTTTTTGTTAAAACATTGCATATAAAACATGTCTATAAACATTGCAATGCACTTCAAGTTTTATGGGTGTCACGGTGCGAAGGGATGATGAAAACAAATGGATTCATACGTAGACTCTTTATTAAGAAAACTCACAGTACAGGCAAGCAAGGTCGAGGAACAGCGAACGGGGACATCAGAGGCAGAGACATGAGAATAATCCAATATACGTGGCTGTGGTCAGGCGATCGGAAAACATAATCCAGAGGCAGAGACAAGAGTGAATATCCAAGGCAGGCAGGGTCAAGAACAATAAACAAGAACAGGGAAAAACAGGCTTTACAAGGGGAATGATCGACAATGACAAGCGGGTACTTAAATACACAAGATAACGAGACAGAGGGGAGGAGGAACTAATGGGGAACCATGGAGACAGACAGGCTGGGTGGAGACACAAGTTCATAATAAGAGTCCTGGGATAGATAACGGAAACACAGAACAACATATCGATGGAACTGGAGTGCCATCTAGTGGAGCTTGATGAAACCTCCAGCTTCACTGTTACAATGGGTTTATATTAACATGACAGCGAGTAAATGATGACAGAATTAAAATTTAAGGGTAAACTACTGCATTCAGTACAAGTTAAGCTTTTGGAGCATTACGCTAATTATATACCACATAACAATGTCAGTGTTACATCCACACCAGGCTCCACCCTCACCTCCACACAACGTTCACAGTCGCCAGAATACTAATTACAGTCACATTACATCATCCCAGGGAATCCACTTCCCTCAATCATCAACCACAGTATAAAACCACACACCACACACCACACAGCACTCTCTGTCCGAGCTTGTTCTTGACAAGTGGACTAACCTCCCGCCTCTCATATCCTTGAAACACTACTTACCTGTTTGACTTACCTGTGTGTTCTCCCAGTTCTCCGTCTCCTTCTCAGGCTCCTTGGATTGCTCCTCTGTGTCTCCAGCGTCTCTCTATTGTGGTGTGTGGTCGTGGTCTCTCCCCTCTGTGTTCAATGTCCATCCTCATCAGCTGCAAGACAAAGACATCAAGATTAACCCTTTACTCTAGACTGTTAACTTGTCTATATTCTACTAACTTACCTGTGCATCGAAGTCATCATCGTCTGTTAACTCCTCTGCTGTCTATTAATAAAGACTGTGTTTTATCTTACCTCCAGTGTTGTAGTCCAACAGTCAGTGTGTTTAGTGTGGCTATACTTTTGAAACAATGAGTGATAAATTAATATAATTAAGTCTCCCTCTGTTTTCTTCATACGTCTGTTTCATCTAGATAGAAAATATACTGCCAGTATTGGTAAGTACCAATAAATTACTAAAAATAACAACAAATAATAATCAGAAAATTCTTTATTAGAATAGTTGCTTCGTTTTATATATAACGCTCCAAAGTAATAACGCATAGCCGGTGCTACTTGTATGTTTCAAATCCCTCCGCGCCAACAAAGATTACCGTTTGGCGCCATCTTGTGACAAACACTGGACAACCACTATTAACAATAGAACATTTATAATGCATCCGTTGTTATATATTCATATGTAGATGTTATAAATTGTCTTACTAACGTTTAAATGTTAGTCACGTGGTACTATATCGTTTTGCGGAATGATGAAAATGTTAATTTAAAACAAATAAGCCAATAAAAAGTTTCAAATTCATATTCATGTCCAGTTATTTTCCTTATGTGGCAAGTAGCCGTGTAATAAGCGGGATAATGCAGAGACAGCCGGTAGTTATCGCCAAATAAGCATGATTTCTGTGATAACTACCGGCTGCATTATCTCTTTTATATATATATATATATATATATATAAATATATACACACACACTTCATAATATAGATGCAGAATGAAATGCATCATCAAAAAAATTCTGAATTTCAGAATTTATTACAAAAACAAATTTATGATTGGATTATTTTGGTGAAACTATTAGTGAAACAATTATAATTATAAATTTATAAATATTTATATTATAATTTCCAACAGTTATTTTAATATATGTTGGGTTACTTTTTTATGCAAAGAACATAGGATAAGCAATATTACCTGGCTTTCAAAATCAATAATCCACAATATATATATATATATAAAAATATAACTTCTTTATTGGAAAATAAAAGTGCATCAGAAAAGAACTCGCTGGTATCATTGCCAGGTAAATACAATGAACGCAGAGTAATACAGTACACATACAAAACTACATTTAAGAGTTAAACGACAGTTACATAAATTAGTACAATCTGTACACGGTCTTCTTACAGTATTTACACAAGGTGTATTCGTCATTGTTTGGTTCCTTTCCAAGGATTAATTTCCTATTAAATAAACAATTAACAACATAGGCAGTATCTCATTATCTGAGCCTCATTTGTTGGAGTGTTTTCTTGCCCAAATGCTTTGGGACTCATTAGTGATTTTCATACTTGACAGATTGGGTTCAATTAGATACAAAGTTATTAAGGTCAGTCGTTAAATATAATTCCTTGTTGTAAGGCAAAACATAATCGTAAATAATGATAACCCAATTGACAAGTTAAACAAACAAATAATAATAATACATATCAAGTGTATGATTACATTATTGTCATTTCAGTCTATTCCTATATTGAGGAAAACGTTCTTGAAATTAACTCATTATATGAATGATTTAATTAATTACTTCATGTCAACAATGTCTTAAAGGAATAGTTTACTCAAAAATAACTAAAATATTCGATTTTTAAAATGTGTATTTGTTTAACCCCACACTATTCCAAACCCATGGCACAAAAGGAGATGTTTTTTTGTTTTTTGTTTTTTTAAATAACTTCATGCAGCTTTTCTCTACACAATGACATTGTATAGTGACCAAATTGTTCCGAATTGTGAGAAATTGTGAAACATTTGTATGGATTATATTTATGGAGAGAAAAAGAGCTGCATTAAGATTCTTCAAAAACTCTTTTTGCGTTCTGAAAAAATAACAGTTAACAGGTTTGCAACAGCATGAGGCTGAGTAAATGATCGCAGGAATGTCATTTTTGAGTGAACTATCTTCCTAACACAAAGTTCTCAGTGCTTTAGGTCTGCTGTAGCAGGACCAGTCAAACAGCCAGGTGACTTCAGAGCTTCACAAAATACAACACAAGAGAAGAAAAGTTTGCGGGGCCATTATCGATGCCCACTTCATGACAAACATTCTCTTTTTTTTTTCTGCTCACGAGTCGTGAGAATTTCAGGGTCCAGTAAAACATGGAGCTGCCTCATGTGCACATGTGCTTGATCGTCAGTGTACGATTGTTTTACACCAGACAGCTCCTCACATGTCATTATCGTAGTCCCCGGTCATTCTCCGTGAGTTTGAGGCCAGGAAGATATCGTTCTCACGGGGGCAGTCGTAATGACAGGAGCAGGTCTTAATGAACATCATCTTCCTCCTGAAGGAGTCTCCCTCGGGACAGCGGAACTCCACCTCGGCTGTGACGGTGGCGTGAGGCGTGCAGCAGCGGCCGTCTGTACACACCCCGCAGAACTTCGGCTTATACTGCCTGACGCTCTGGCATCCCGACAGCTCAAAGCGCATCCCACGCTGGCTCTTTGGGGTCCGCACACACTTCTTCCCTCTCTGTAATAAAGAGGAAGAGGTGGGCTATTAATATTTGAGATGGTTCATGACGGGTCAAAAGCAAACGGAAAACATTTTATGCATTTTGCGTGTTTATTCATGTGACAATGCAGTTTTGGTGATAAAAAATGGCAAACTCAATGTAAGCTACTAATGAGAATTAGTGAAAATGGTGACATCGCCAACTACTGGCATGCATAACTTAGTGTTTTATGTCATTTTTGTCAGTCTGTGTAAAATCATATTGACAATGCTGTCGTCTGTGCGTGAAATTTTTAAATAATAAAAAAAGGAAATAATTTCTAGTTTTTAGCACAATCATTGTCATGTAAACACACCCGTACATACGGTCCATGCATAAACTGCCTTTAAAGCAAATCATGTCACTTGGCGGCCATCTTTGAAATGCCTCTTGGGCATTCTTTAAATGGGAAAGGATCAAATTCTACAAACGATATAATATACAATATAATTACAATAAAATTTCATATTTGAAATCACCAATGAAATCAGATGCTGTTTATTTTACTCAAATTGTGTTAAAAAGCTTATTTTTTAAGCTAGACCATTCAGCGTGCATAAAAAGTTATGGTAGTTCAATCAACTTGATGAACTAATTCGTTAATTAGTTTATAATAAGGGGACTTGGACTTGGACTGAAATACAGATTAATCCATGTCACGTGTAACATAAAAGATAAAAAATAAGTAACAACATAAAATTTAAATAAAAAGATGTCAATAAACATCTTCCACTCAAACTCAACTTGCTTAAAAACTAAGGCCATGTCCACACGTACAGTACATGGGTATTTAAGTTTTTCTGTTTTTAAAGAACATCTCTGTCCACATGAAAACCCAAACGCATGTTTGGCATGCCAAACCAACAGATGGCGACGTAATCTCAACTGTAAAGCCATGGTGGCCAATCAGATGCCTGAAATAGTTTCCAGTAGGTAGACATAACAGATTGTTCTCTGACGTCACAAGGCAAAATCTCTGCTAGCACTGCAACCAGAGTTTTGAAAATCTAAACCCTTGCAGGACTTTTCAAAAATGTTCAGTTTTGGTGACCTGGTCTGGCGTTTATGAGTGGATGAATAAACACACCGCATAGAAAAAGCTGCGGTTTTGAAAATAACCACGTTCTTGTGGACAGTGCCTAAGACTTGTCTGACTAAACGAGGTGCACTCATACTTTTAGTTGGGTTACTAAATTGCTCAGATTTTCTTCAGGAACCAAGACAGAAGTTGACCTGGTAGCACAACAGAAAAAAAATTTTTTCTAGATGATTCATTCCCATTATGGACTAATTTGTTCCCATGTGACACAATTGAACTCAATTAAAACTAGTAAACAAAATAGCGCAACGTGGCCATGATATACCTTAAAAAAGGGAACAAACGAGTACATCATGGAAATAAATTCTCAATCTGTGGCCATGATTTCTATCATTTTCGCAATGCCATCTTCAGGGCTCTGTAGTTTCTGGCCTTGAAGCCAGGGTATATTTAATTTCCCATGTTCCATCTATTACACGCTTAAGTGCCCTAACCATTTTACAAGCGTTTTCTATTGATTGTGAATGTGAACTGACGCACTGGGTGTACGCACACTACACAGAGGACCTTTTGTTTCTGAGTACTCAAATTATCAGTGCTCAAGATGAAATTTACGTCAGACAGCCTGTCCGTGAGCCAGAGCAGAACAAGGCCAGTGTATGGTTGGTTTAACTTAGTGCTCACTTACCTTGATGTCCTTTTCCAGCTCTGCGTCGCAGGGGCGGATCATGCACATGCGAGTCTGCCGCTCCAGCTGGCATTGCTCATTGTCATTGGTTACACGAGAGGACACCCCCATGCCACAGATTGCAGAGCATTCGCTCCAGTCAGTGGTCTGAACGATGCAGTTGTCCCTTGCGCTCTCAGGCTGGACATCCTGACCGGATAGTTCTCTATATGCTGAAAGAAGAGGAAGTGCATGTTAAATTTATGCACTGATTATCATAACAACTTAGAAAGCATATTATTGCCATGCATTGTGGCTGTAAAATTAGTTTTTGGAACCATGTCCAGGACCAAGTTAAAAATCAGTCATAAATAGCACGGGTATATTTGTAGCAATACCCAACAATACATTGTATGAGTCAAAATAATTTTTCTTATTGCCACAAATCATTAGGATATTAATTAAAGGGCATGTTCAATGAAGATATTTTGTACATTTTCTACCGTAAATATATCAAAACTTAATTTTTGATTAGTAATATGCATTGCTGAGAAATAAATTTGAACAAGTTTAAATTTTCTCAATATTTAGATTTTTTGTACCCTCAGATTCCAGACTTAACAAAGCATAATCCACTTTTTCAGACACACACACAGATGCATAAATATCAATTTCCAAAAATTGACCCTTAAGACTGGTTTTGCGGTCCAGCATCAAATATATTAAATTTATAGGCGGTCCCCTTCTCTCCTGAGGCCAATGAGTGCATTTTTAAGAGAGAAAAAGCCAGCTGTTTCAACTTAATGAAGCAAAATAAAAGAAAAGTTGACTTGCCGATTGACCTACCAGCCATTGCTGACTGGAAGGTGTCTTCCTGTGGGATCTGGTCGCACACCCACTCTTCGCAGCATTTGCCAGGGATCTGGACGCGCCTTGGATAGGGACAGTCAGGAGAGGGCAGCCGTATGTTGCTGGCACATGTCGGCACGCAGCCAATCTCACCATTCATGCAGACACAGTGATGTTTGCAGCTGGGCTGAAACGTCTCACCGCTGCGGTAAATAACACCGCCCAGGTCACATGTCTGACCCTCTTGAGCTGCAACAAATGCAACACCCATGAGACAGCTTCCTAACCTCAAAAGGCTCCTACTTGTGGGCAAAAAGTGTAGTGCAACACATGCAAAACATTTGGATTCTCTCATCTTTCCATAACATAGCTTTCCAAAATGCAATAGTACACTCACCCATGCAGATGCCTGTCTCAGTGTCGCTCAGCACACCGTAGTCACAATATAGGTCCTTATGATGGTCACATGGCTCCAGGAAAGAGCAGGGCTCTCCTGCCTGTCGGGCACACACTTTACAGCAGCTGCAGCCATCCAGCACTAGACTGGTGCCTACAGGACACAAAGGACTCTCAGCCGGGCAGTCACAGGGCTGAGAGCAGTCCTGACACAGCGCCTGCACAGAACATTGCACAAAGTTAGGTCATTCTAATTTAATCAAGTACAAAAAGATTATTCTGAAATGTCTGGGACAAATTGTTTTGCTGTGATCGAACACTCATTATGCAATACTCTTGGTGGCCACAAGGGGGAGATAATATGCGCCACACGTCTGCAACGTGGAAAGTGATGTTTTGATATATTTCACTAGCGTAAAGCATGTTTAAAATAATGATTCAATAAAGATCCAAAAGGTTCTGCTACACAGAAAACAACTTTTCGTTAATGCATTATACAAAAAATCAGTATTAGTGAAATAATACATGATAATGTGATGTAGCCTTGAAAAACGTAAATAGCATTTTCTTGTACAACATCCTCCAGCGATCTTTATTTCTATATTCTAATGTTGCTTTTACGTTTATATGTAAATAATAAAATATGTAGAATATATTGATTCATTGGTAGAGTCTTAGCAGTCAAGAAGTTTGGATTAAGATCATTGTTCTCAGCATCAAACAAACACAAACCAGTAGTGACTTACTTTATATTCACATTAAATGTTATTAGGGCAAAACTTTATTATTTAATAACTTAATTAAAGCTAATTAGACCAACTGCCTTACACTTATGACTAACCAACTCAAACAGTAGCACTCTATATGCTGTGTATCTTATATGTCATTTCAAATGGTAGTAAAATAATAAATAACTTTTTTTAGATAATCAGATCAGCTCATTTAAGTCAATTCTGCACAAGAGAGCTTAATTTGTTTTGTATATATATTATCACTGCTGTACTCACCATATGCATAAGAAAGCAGAGAACGATGAATGATCTGATGAATACTGTTCCAGCCATTTCCTCCAAGAGTTCCTTACAGGTTTGTTTTGGTTTTCTGGTGTGTGTGTGTGTGTGTGTGTGAGTGAGAGTGGAGAGCAGAGAGCCCCTCTTTAAGTACTACCAGAATGGGGTGTAGCCCACCGGAGTCAAGCCATGCCACGCGACCCAGAGGGGTGAAAATATTTCAATTCCAGATGGTTTTCCATAATGTTTGAAAACGCAAGAGATGCTGTCGACCAGCCTTACAATTAATCATACCACAAATTCCAGAGCGTGCACATGGGAAAAAGTCTGGTTTCTGCACATGGTTCGACTGCTGTTTATCTGAATATTAATGTGGACCAGTCTATGGATGGTTCAGGATGCTTTGGCAGATCGTAGATTAGATACTGTTGGAATGCACCAATGTTTAGACGTCATACAAGCGATGTGTGAAACTTTGCATGCACGCTTCATGTTTGGACTGGCATTGCATTTAACAGCAAAAACAAAACTGATATACACAGGCTGCTGTGTTACAAAATTATTTCCCACCACATGATGTCATGCTAGACAGGCCTGCGGGGCAGAGGATATGACACAGTGCACAATTTAATGTTTGCTGAGACTAAATTACAAAGAGGACAGTGTGAAGTTGTGTTTAGTGGAAATCCAAAACAAGCTCATGAAATCCCTCTGTGTCAGGTGCAGAGAAAGCAACTTGTTTTTTCCCTCCGAGCAGCTATTTCCTGAAGCATGTCACTCTCCTGAGGTTTCTTTATGCGAGGCAAAATGTACTCAGTGACAATAAGTTTAACTGGTGCTGTCAAATGATTAATCGCGATTAATCGCATCCAAAATATTTTTTTTTCTTTACATAGTATATTTGTATGTACTGTGTATATTTATTAAGTATATAAAAATACAAACACATGCATGTATA
>JAUYWG010000056.1:2601322-2661984 GCA_034779775.1 Enteromius afrohamiltoni | reverse complement strand
GTGTTTAAAATAAACATAATAAATAAACACAGCATCAACACATATACTATGTAAAGAAAAACTTTTATTTTGGATGCGATTAATCGCGATTAATCATTTGACAGCACTAAGTTTAACTTTTACATTTCTGAAGAAAACATGATTGGTGCTGCCACATTACTGTAGGTGTTTATCAAGGCATCGCTATTTAGTTTCTTTGTTTCTTAGATAGAAAGTCATTATATGGACAAAAAAAAACCACACATTTTTCTGTAACAGTTGGAACATTCATTAAATTATGAAGTAAATGATGACTTTTCATTTTTGGATGTGCTAATCCTACATGTATTAAAGTTTATTGGCACATTCAGTAGTTAATTAGCTAGCATTAGCATTGCCGTTCTTTGTGTACTTTAAGTACCGATACCAAGATAGTGGATCACCAATAATTTTTTTTATGTAAATTACATTGATAGTAAAGTTTTATGGTATATTTAAACAATAGCGATGTAATAAAATGAAAACATTTTCCTTTTTTGAAAAGTTTTGAATACAGTGTTTCAGACAAATGATTCAATTTCTCACTGATTTACGAAAACAAATAAAATGCTGTATTATTCATGCCGGGCCACTAGTTGGCGATGTCACTTTGTAAAGAAACACTATGCATGCACATTACGTCTTGCAAGTTAGCATTTTTAAAGTTTACAAGCATAAACATTCCCAAGGATTTAAAAAAAGAGCACCTTAAAACCTCAAGTATTTGTGTTTTCCGGCGCCCAAATGGTTTTTTTTTTTTTTTTTTTTTTTTTTTGTAAATTAATGAATGGCTAAAATTGGTAATGAGAAAAAGGTTTCTCACCAATGTTTAGTGAAACGCAGCAGATGGAAATCATTTATGGCGAAAAACCTTAAGGCAGTGACTATTTTTTTTTTATTATTTTAACTTTTAAGAGTGAAGTCTTCACAAAAGAAAGTACTGTTTTTTTCATGTCTACAACTTTTTAAAATTATCACCAAACTACTGAATGCACCTCTAATACTTCGAATTGTTCAAATATCATGCTAGTTAAACAAATTTACCTCAAAACAACCTCAGAACATGTCTCTCTGTTTGACAGTGTATTAAAGCTTTTCAACAATGTTTGCTTTGCAAGCTCCTATAAGTTTTGCACGTGCGGCCCACTGGATATCTGCTGCAAACAGAGCTTTATCGTGCTGTGGCGAGCTCTGTTGTTTTCATGGGAATTTTCTTTCTCAGGGTTGGGGAACTTGAGGTGCAGGAATGTAACAGCAGGCAGTGCGCCGTGGTCTCTCTGCTCTCCTCCAGAGTGGTGGGTTGGGGATTGTGCTTTGGCAACGGCATACTCCGGTATGGCCATGAAACATGTACATAAGTTCAAAACAGAGCGGTAACTAAGGAGTGCCGTAAATATCCTCAAGCTGTGAGACTGTGTAGTTGTCATGACTCTGTTGCTGCGGGACACTCTCTCTCAGTCTGTCGCGTCTGCATCTGGTGTGTTCAGTCTTCTGCCAGCTTCAGACTACAGCGGGACGGGACTCACTTTAAGTGTCACCAAGATGTTGACTCAGGATCTGTTGCTATGAGCCCAGTGATTATGAAACACTTCCATACTTATGATGACTGATATTTTATATTAGCTCAGCAAACTTTAAGAGTTATATATACACATGTACATTAACATAAAATTAAGATAAGATAGGCCATACCTTAAACTCTACAATCGTACAGTATTCTATTGTTCTTGGTGACGGCAGGTACATGGACCCTAGTAATCCATTTGTAATCGGACTGGTAACCCAGTCTGAATAAAGAAATCACATCTTGGGTAACAAATTTAGGTTGTAAAAATATTATGGGAATATTGCTTCGAAATTACAAAAAGAAAAAAAATATCGTTAAAATTCCACTTGGTTTTGGAACATCTGTATTGTTTAGCTTCTGCATAGACCTGAATTTGCCTGTCGATATTACACTACAGGCACAAATCAGTGGGCGGGGCTAAACAGGGAGTGATGTAGAAGCAGGTGTTGATCTTCTTCTTTGGAGGCGTGTTTAACCACACTATTACATCATAAAGTGGCACATTCAACATTGATTGGCTTCAATTTAAGCTGTTTTTAGACTAACAAGAACGGTTTTTATTATACTGCCCATATTAGATAGTCAAAAGGTCAGGGAATTTTATGACTGAGAAAATGACAGGTTTTTAGAACATGCTTTACAACTTTTATTATTATCCAAATATGGTATTTAATTGTTTATTTTTAATATTGTTAGTATGTTAATGTTTAGTTCCTCACTGCGACTATAAAACTTAAAAACAAAAATCATAACATTTTGATTTCATTATCGAATTCATAATTTATGATGATTTCATTGTGACGGAAACAATAGGTGTTTATGTAAATGTAGCTAGTTATCTTAGCAGACTAGGCTTTATTAGATTAGGGTGTTTATCTGGAAGATGCGTGGAGTTCTGCCATTGATTCTTGGGACATTACAAATAGAGATTCTCTCCTGATGAAAACCGCCTAACAGCAGCGTCTGATCTTACCCTTGTTGCGTGTTAGATATTTTTCTGACTTTTTTGCTTTGCGTGCTCATTAGTGAACAAACGCAAACAGTTGCTGCCTAAAAAACAAAATACCAAGTGTGTAGTGGTCAAACATGTTGTGCGCAGGTTAAATACCTTTTGCCATCTGCTTTTCTCAATGGTTATGGAAGACAGAGTGGCGTTTTTTTACAATACGAGCAAGTTTACTGCCAGCCTTTGATAGGCCAAATCCCAAATTAATGACAACATTTAATGGGAATAATAAAATGACTCCTCTTGGTTTCTTCAGCAATGCATCTGCGGCACAAGTTGCATTTCACCTCACAGACACTTGGATGTTCTTAGAAGTTTTAAGTAGCCTGTTATCAATTTCTGCTTTATGTGAGTGACTAAAGGAACATATTTTTAAGATTAGTTATGTAACTCAAAAATATTACATTGTTACTGCCTGTTTACTATTGTGCATGATCTAATTAAAATCAGATCAGCGCCTTTCAGTGCTGTGACTTAACTATGCTTTGTCTTTCGATTTTAGGAAATTATTGAGCACTTTGAGTCCAAAGCTGGCACAGACATTAATTTAATATGAGACTAATGTCTAAATCTGATTGGCTGATGAATACAGGCTTTTCAGGAGCCTGGTGTGTGAGTTTTCAAACAAAAATTGCAGTGTATTACAAGTTCTTGTATGGCAGCAACAGGCATTTCAGAGGAACAACTAAACACTGGATTAAAAAAAGTTGTGAAGTTTATGACTTATAAACTTTAGGACATTCAAGTGTTTTGTTTGTAGAAATTTTGTGTGTACATCTCCTTATATGGGAAAATTACTATTTTGCAAGGTTGGCCACTCCTTCGGATTCCTGAGTGATTTCATTTTCATTTTATTAGTATTAGGCCCCTGAAAATCAGGTGAAGTAAGGGAATGCCTTAGTCTGTTGTAGCTGTTATTGTAGGGACATTTACGAACCTTTAAACATGAAGTTGAACACAAAGGACTGGCTATACAAAATTACTTGATCCATAAATATTGTGTAACTAATGACCATGGAACCACAGGAAAGACAACACCGCTATGTCACCGCACAAGAACACACACAGTCTCAATCCCTTCACTAAGGACTACTGTGACATCTGAAGCAGCAGACATGGAAAAATATCCATTTCATGTTTGAGTCCTTCGAGGTAAAAAAAAAAAGCATTGGTAAAACATTGACTCTAATGAATGGTTTCAGTGATTAAGCTGCTGTAGAGGAGAACTCCAAAACCTTTCTGATTGGATTAACTATGAGGTAAATCCTCCAGGAATCACACTACACAGCTTGAAAAGAAACATTCCACTACATTTCCTGTCAGGAGGATGCAACATCCTTCACCAGAGACATGTTAACTTCGTCATCCCGAATCACATGCATCTGTCCAGTGGTCTATCGGAAGCATGTTGGCTCCCTTTGGTGTGAAGAGAGAAGGATATGAGGATGGGTCCTGACCTCTCTGTAAGGCTCTCCATTACATGAGGTGTTTGCTCTTATTCAAGTTGAAGTCTTGGTTCCTTCCTGTATCCTCAGCAGGTAACCTTCACAGCAGTGCTATCATTTTACAGAGAGGATTTCTAATCCTATGTGTGATGAGGATAGTTTATGGTTACAGGAATTATGTATGCGGAATTATGTAAGAGCCCTAAACATGCTTTATGGAAGTTTTGTTGACTACACTTTATAAAGCATTATAAGTGCACTCTACATACTCACCACATTCCGCCTCTGAAAGTTAATCTGTGAATGACAGTAAGGTACTTATTTGCTAAAAAGGGCAAGATACCACCAATTTCAACGAGTGACTTGTTGACTTGCGCAAATTAAAGAACACAGATGGAACATCTCATTTACATACAGACCAACACAATATACCAAGCAAAGAGCAAATTAGTGTAGTTGCAAATAAGAGCCGATGCTCCTCAGGTGCAGATGAACGACAAGGCATAAAAGAGTTTAAGGCTTTAAAATCTCATAACGTCTTTAAAATGGGAGAGACCAAAAACACTAGGACCAAAAATACTAGATTTAACCGTTTTGCCCCTATAGTGTGTTGTGTGCCACAATGTGACAATGCACATCACACACGCGACTGTGAACACGGGAAATCTCGCAAAATCTCTGGAGACACGTTGTATAAACACTCTTTTGCCACAAATCTTATCCAACATGTTGAATATTTACGATCATCCAACGTTCTTCCGAGCAGATTCCGTCACTCTTTTCCTCACCAGAAAATCTCATAATCTATCTGCACGTCTTTAGTAAATCCTGACAGTACTTTTTTAATGCCAAAGGCATTAGTGAATCTGGCCCTTAATAGTTTGAGCATCTGTGTTAATCTTTTTAATACAAGCAGACAGCATACCAGAACATTTCTCTAGCAATTTAAAGACAATGAGGTTTTTACACTGAGGTTCCCCAAGGCTCACCTATAGTTCCATTTGCATTTTCAAAATGGTGGGGCAAAACTTCTCACTCTGAGATTGAATCCATCTTCCACATTTCAATAACTTATTAATGGGGAGTACAAGGCTTTGAGAAATGCTGTCCTGCATAATTGGCCAGAAAGAAACACTCTCACACTGTAACGACCCTGGACTATTTGTTATTGCTTTCATTCCCAATGTGCTCTGTCTCAGTCTCTATCTTTGGTTAATTGTGTCATTGTGTTCAGGTGTGTCTTGTCAATTATCCATCATTGTCCTCCCTATTTAAGTTTTCCTGAGTTCAGTGTATGTCGTCTGTTTTTTTAGCTTACTATGTGTTTGTGCTACCCTGCCTGCCTTTTGTTGTGGGCCAACAGTGCTACACAAATTAGAAAGAAGCACACTTTATTTTTTTCCTTCTACCAAATGAATCAATTTGCATTACAATATTTAGAATCATTAGTTTATTTTTATCTGCAATTGGACCAAAGGGTAAACGGGTTGTCTGTGAAGAGCTCTGATTCAGCATTAGTATGCTTATCCAGTATTCAGTTCATAACCTTCCACTTCAAAGAGGCCCAGAATGGGCAAAGCTTTGGGTGTATTTTGCTTATGTAAAAAGGTACTTTCATTACAGGCGGCTCTCATTTTAGTTAATCTCTTCTTCTGACTAAATGCAGATGTAAGCACCTGTTCTCATGAGTATTTCATACTTCACACCTGCCTTTGCTTACTCTTCATCCGATTTCTGTCTTGCTGTAGGGGATTTCCAACTGCAGTTTTTGTTGTTTAAGCAAGATAAGAGGTTTAATGGGAACACCAACAATTCCCACTAAACTAAAATATAAAATAATCTTGACAGAAAAGCAAGACAAAGCTAGTATTTGATTCATAATATAGGTGGTGAATAAACTACAAACACTCAGATAGGAATACATTTACTTTTAATTAAATGCAGTCATTAAAGTAAAGTACAAAACTATCCTCAAAAATGTAGTGCAAGTTTTGTACAGATAGAGTGAACAGTCCAAGCAGTCTAAAAGACATGATGGTGAATTTCAGTTGTAATGATAATGTTAAAGAAGTCCCAGGTGATTTCTGTTTTCACTTTATCATGAGCCTTAGCCTAGGCAGTTATGGCTAATTTTTTACTTGATATATAAAGGCTGTGGAACACCAACCTGTCAGTCGGTTGTTGGCCAACATTGGGCCATCACTGAGCATATGCCTAGTTTTTACATTGTGTACATTGTGTATAGACTTCACTGTTAGTTCTTCATTGTTGGTTTGGTGTGTAAAGCCTTAAGCCAAAATCACATTAAAGAACTACAGCAGATCCATTAGTTGCTGTGAACTTTAGCATACTTTTGAAAACAAAGAAACGGATCGGTGACATTGTAAATCAGGTTGTTACCCAAAACCCAATGAAAGAAATCCAACCATTTGCTTTTTTATCACTCACATTCTTTTAAACAGGAGGCCATCCAACTTTTTAAATGTTCTTTTATGCAGCTCCAAAAGCTCTTATGTAAGACATTGTCAATGAGAGCCTTGTACAAATCCAATATTCCCCCTAATGACGCTAGTTTTCGAATAGTTTCGGTTGGCCGCAATAAATTACATCAACATCTGCCTGAAATGGTTAGGCACAATTCAGTCAAAGCTAATTTAATAGTAGAGAGTATGTTAAACATCTAAAACAACACAAGTGTAATTTCCCAACATACATAAAGAGCCTATTTATCCTGAGACTAGACATGAGTAAAGACTAAAAACTGCTTTCAGCTCTTTTTCTTAAAGGAAAGAAATTGTTTTTGTTTGTTTGTTCTGAGAATGCCTTATCTCACTACCGATTTATCTGCCTTTCTTTCTTCTGAGGAACACAAAATAAGAGATTTTGAGCAATGTTTGCATTTTATTCCATACAATCACAATGGATGTGGGCTCAAGCTGCAAAAAGAGTGCAAAAGCACCCTAAAGTATCTTGGAGGATTATTAAAGAGGCCCATCCAACTCGTGTGCCATTTACAAATGGGTTATTCAGACATCAATCACTGATAATAACGTGTTGTAAGACTAGTGACACCAAATAAGTAAAAAAAAAAAAGATGAATTCATGAATTGGACATTACTATAGGACTATTGTATCTGCATCAACTTAATTATTTGATAGCCATATTAGAATCCATTTAGCATACATGTTACTTTACAAAGCAAGAAAGCCAGCAAGCAAACAAACATTTCTGTTGAAGAATAAATGTATTTGTGTTTTTTTTGTAAATTTGGCCGTTTTAAGGAATAAATTCAGAATATGTCATTTATTTTCAGTTCCCCTTAAACTTTATGGCCACTATGTTGGCAAGTTTGTTACAGAATAACAAAACTGTAATCTGTTCATTATCGTGCTCTTTACCTTTTATTATATTGAAAATATAATATATTGGATATTCTTTAAATATGGCTTTGATTTTGTCATATGGCTCTGAAAGCACACAAAGCTGAGCGAATGCTGACAGAACTTCCATTTTGGGGTGAATAATTTCTTTAACAGTCCACGCTATTGGACTCTATATTTTATGTAATAAAGGTTTCTTGTAACTCACTGTGATGATAAAAGCACCTTGTCTCTAATGAGGTGAATCGTACTCGGCTAAAAATAGTTTTTTCTCTTTTCCCTCAGGATGTTGTTGAAGCTCCTGGTACATTCCTCACACACTTGGACCGTCTGCATCATCATCCCTTTTTTGTTTTTTTCTTACCACTTTCCCATTCCCTCCTGTCTCACTGTGAATGGTTTTTGAGAAGCACTTTGTGTCCCATACCAGTGGTTTTGTGGTGTTCTGCTGTATCGTCTAGTAATGAGTTAAGTTTAGACAGATGATTATTTTTCACGTTAAAAAGTTTTCTATTTTCTTCTCTTTTTCTGGAATTGTACTGTTTTTTTTCCCTCTGGCACATGTCTGGGATCTTATATTGGATGCATGATGCAATAAATACACTGAGGATGAAGAGAATCAGATGTATTTAGAGAGACTGCTGACTGCTGTAATTCTCCACTGGGCTTTGCCTAAGGAAATGGGCCTTTGTTAAATCATGTATAACAGAGCTCAATGTAATTGTTAGTGCTTGTGGTTTGTTTGCGGAACTAATGAAATGCATATGAAATGTAAAAGTCTATGTCTTATTAATGTATGATCACAAGGGTTTGTTATTAACTTTAAATGTAATATCAAATAACATACTACAGTTAAAATTCTATTAAATTATAAAAAATACATACGTACATGTTTTATATGTTAATAAACCCATTAAAATAAATGCACAGCAACATATTATTAAAACAAGTTTTTCACAAGGGTGACCAGATTTCATAATATATGAAAACTGGGGTGTGATTTGCAACTGGTATGAAATCAGTGCATCCAAACTTGTGAAAGCCCTAGTTTTCACAAAGGTTGAGATGGTGACCCTAACAAGAAAAGGATAAAATGTTTAAATGTTCAATGTTCCATGAATTCCGGAACATCCTGTGCTTCCAGATTCCACCAATGTCAATATAACCAGTAAAAGATCTCCAGTCTGCAGCCCAGATGTGCCTCTCTGAAGCACATATCTCACACAGCCATTTGACCTTTTAAAGCTGCCCCATGACTGATAAACCTAATTATTTTCAGACACACATTGAAAGTGTGTGAATCCACAAAGGATGCACATAGCGACACCTGTGAACCATTCTAGCCAACAGGTGGTCTACACATCTACTAACTGTTGACCCCTGAACTGAGGTCAGTGAACCATATTCATTCAACTCTTGAATGATTGTAGAGGTCTTGAACCCTGTTCCTATAAATAGCAGCAAGAGTTCAGCAGCACCTGATATGAATTCTGGAATGAGGGTAAAGTCAACATGAAACACTAATATTATACCAGGAAAAAAAAAAAGATTTGCAATGCACTGTTTTTCATAACTGCTGTAACCTTTATAACATTAATTTTATAAAAAGTGCAATTACATTATATTGGTTACATATACATATACAGGTCAATAAGCATGTGATTTTGCAAGTTCTCTTACTTAGAAATCATGGAGGGGTCCACAATTGTCAGCATAGGTGCATTTCCACTGGGAGAGACAGAATCTAAAAAGAAAAATCTGGAAATTTTAACAATTTTGGGGGGAATTACTGTGTCAAATAAGCATTTGATCACAATTTCATATTTGGTACAGAAGACTTTGTTAACAATTACAGAGGTCAAATGGTTCTTGTAGTTCGTTTCCAGGTTTGCACACACTGCAGGAGGGATTCTGGCCCACTTCTCCATACAGATCTCTAGATCTGTCAGGTTTCGGGGCTGTCACTGAGCAACAAAGATTTTCAATTGTATTTAGGTCTGGAGACCTCCAGAACCCTGAGACGCTTCTTACTGAGCCACTCCTTGGTTGTGTGCTTTGGATCATTGTCATTTTGAAAGACCCAGCCACGAGGAAGGAGGTTTTTTGCCCCGTAGCCCTTTCCAGCTTTGTGAAAGTCTACAATTTTGTCTCTTGTGTCTTTTGACAGCTCTTTGGTTTTGCCCATATTGCTACTTAAACTTTGGCTGATTGTGGGGTGCACAGGTGTCTTTATGACAGCTAACCATGAAAGAATCATGAGCAGAGTATAGCTGGACTATTTAAAAGCTAAATAACAGGTCTTTGAGGGTCAAAAATTTGGCTGATAAGCAAGTGATCAAATACGTATTTGACACAGTAATTCCCAAATAAGTTGTTTAAAAAATCATACAATTAAATTTTTGATAAAAGGTTTCAATCCACTTCAAATGTTGACTACTGTATATAAAGCATCATGGATGGTTTATATAAGAGGGTGAAAGGTCATTATAATGAAAATGAAGTGTTCAGAACTTCATCAGTATGTTCAGAATACTGTATAATTAAAAACTTTTATCCCAAAAAACATCTTAAAAACTATTACCATGCGTTAATTAAAAGCATGAAGTTGATTAATGTCAAATTATAAGCTGATTTTTTCTTTTCATCCGGCATGTGTTCAGCTCTCCCACACATTGCTGTGCTTTACGTGGGAGGTAAGAAAGAGATGCGCTTTTCCAAAATTATATACTCCATGAAATGTTGAGTTTAAGATTTGTGCTTCTGTCCCAGAATGGAACTCCACCAAAGCTCCGGGGTGGTCTGATGCCTCATCCCAAAACTTGGATATTTTCAGAGGCAAGAAACTATATTCAACATCAGTATCAGCCCCTCTGTGGTTTGACTCTTCATTTTCCCTGTCATTTTCATACTGGACCCTGTTTGTGAGCTATTTTCTGAACTGAGCTCTGCCTTTGCTGTATTGGCCCAAGAGATTGAGGAAGACTCATTTTTATTAGTGGTAGGAGGGTTAGGTACACATTTTCAAGGTGGTTTTGGAGACTCGGAATGAAATAACAGACTAATATGTCTTAGCTTTGCTGACGTGGAGCTGCAATGAGTCAAACAGGACTTTTCATTCCATTCTGGGACAAAGGAACAGTTACGTGAGTTACGTTGTGGAATCTTTTCACCTGAACAACTGATTACGTAATAGCAGTGAGATCTGGCTGTGGAAAAGCATTTTCAAATACACAATGATAAACAGGGCCAGATCACTCAGGTTAGACTATATATGCAGCTATATAATCAATAATGTGATCAATTAAAAAAAAAAAGAAGTAATATCAGTATTTTAAATAGTCAAACTAAATGTTTAATAGAGGTTTCCCAAAAACCTTTATTCCATTGTTCAGACAAAATAGATGAACCCACAACATGTTAAAAGTCCAACAGCAATGTTTTGAAAAATATAAAATAATGTGCATCTGTTAACAGTGTTTTAATAACAAATGGCATAACATCTCTTTTGAAAATATAATATATGTACATATTAAATACATTTTCATCTGAATCATGTATAAAGCCATATATGAACCCTTTGACAATATCATATATTAATACACATATTTTAGCCTGTATGTGTAATATATTTTGAACATACAGTATATGTCACGTACATGTATATCCATCCTAAAATCTGTATTTATAAAAAAACATGCAGTTTCTTTGTTTTAATAAAGCTGCATACATTATTTTGTTGGCATATATGGTTGCTATAAAGAATACCACATAAATGTATGAAATATGTATATTATTGACATATATTTAAATACCAGTATTTTTTATAGTACATTATTCCCAATAAAGCTTTATTAATATTATTATTATTATTTTTTAGAAAATGTGAAAAAACTGTATTTAATGCATTTAGTATATAAAAAAATGCTAGCTTAAATTAGTTTTAGCAAGATTAATTATTTCTATCACAGGATGCTATTAAACACAATAAATAATTTGTGCTAAAATCAAACTTTTTTTGTATCGTGATGTATGTTCATATACTGTTAGACTTAAATACTTTACCCTATGAAATACCCTATGAGTTCTAAATTAGCAGGAGTATGAAATGTGTTCACAAAAAAATGCCATCGTTACTTCTCAAATGTAGCATGTGGCAAATGTATCTAAGCTACTTTTTCATACAAGTTACTCCTGTTATTTCAACCTGATCTCACGACAATTCGTACGACCTCACACGTAAAAAATTCATACGATTTCTTTTAAATCGTACGTATTTAACGAGTTGTCAATTCGGATGAATTTGTATGAATGACCTGAACCTAACCCTGCCCCTAAACCTCGCATCACAAGGGTTTTAGACAAATCATACAAAATGATGTGAGTGAGGTCATACAAATTAGTACGAATTAGCACGAATTTAGCACCTTGTACGAATACGTACAAATTGGTTGTGAGACTGTGTTGGTTATATTGTTTCCTCTGACAGCGTTGGGTAGCCGTGTTGAGAGAAGTCAGGAGTAAGTGCAGAGGCCTTTTGTGAACATGATCTTCTTTAATTGACATTTTCTTTAGCCTGAGTCATGCTCATTTTCCTATGTGAAAGGGCTTTTACATTTGTACTTCTTTATATTAAAAACAAACAAGCAACCCCAAATATAAAAATGAATACAAAAAAAGTAAAAGTAACTAAATAACACAGTTATTAGTTATGTTTTAAGGGAGTAACGCAATATTGTAATGCATTATTTTTCAAACAAATTTTCCCCAACACTGCTTGTGACTGAAAGATGCGTGTCCACATCACTGTCTCATGACTTCCTCATCATTTACCCTGTGACCGGTCAACCATCAAACCCAATCTGACAAGTTATGAGTGCATATTCAATATAACAATCAGTGTAAGCCCCAGCATCTGCTGCTGTTAGCTGACCCTGTGCTCCATGTGAAATGACCTGGTAATGAGGCTAGAATAACACACACAGGCAGGGAGAACGTTTAGAGGCGCTTGAGCTCGGTTTCCTGGAAATGACTCCTTCCGTCTGCTGCTTTAAGCCCTTTTATGTTATTTCTGAAATATATTACAAAATATTATGTAGTTGTTTAACTAACTATCAACAATGACTTTTGTTTCAATAAACTAGGTAAGGAAGATCTAAAATATAGTAATGCAGAATAAGGCATACTAGTAATATGCATGCTGATAAGAAACTATCAGTTCATAAACGTACTTGTTCTGGGAGGTCAGTCTAACAAACTGTTACAGGTATTTTAATGTTTTCAGAATGAAATGTATCCCAACATTACACAGTATTTGCTGTTATAGAGGTGTGTCGGGTTGCACTTGAGATCTGTAACATAAAATGGCTTTTCTCAGCAGCAGCGTTATAGAACAACAACAAAATCAGCTATGAATTTTCAGCCGGGATTTGTATTGTTCATTCACTATAGAACACTGTGCTAAATTTAGCCATGTGATTGGCTAAAGCTCAACGGAAATAGGATCCAGAAAAATGCACAGCTGGAAGGCCAATTTAAGTACTCAGAGCTGCATGAATGGATCATAGCGAGAATGTTTGCATGGGGAAAATCACGGTAAGTCAAATGAAAGCACTATTTATTCAATGCACAGGCGAAGGCAGAGTATAAATATCATGTAAGAAGTTCAATTAGTGGACATTAAAAACATTTTTACTTTACCTTAAATAACTTGAAATGACCTGTAATATCCTAGTAATGTTTGCTTTGGTACTCATTAATACACATAATCAGCAATGACCAAATGCCAATCTGTTTTCTTTCTGCAATGTAGCGTATCTTTTGAGTAAAGCAGGATATTAAATGAAAGATTATGAAGGCAAAGCCAATCAAGGTTTTACATTTTAAAGTAACATGGAAAAACATTCCCCCCCCCCATATGTGTGTGCAATATGGGCAATTAATCTCATGTTGATTTTATTTGTAATGTCTTCAAAGCTAAGACAAGGGTTGTGCTTGGGATTGTGCTTCTACAATGAGATGTATCTCAAACTGCTTTTTCAATAAACTTATGGTTTCTTGGCACGCTAAGATAGGGAAGATCTTTAGGGTGGGATGCAGATATATTATGATGTCCTGAAGCTCCACTATAGGTCTCAATAACATAATGTACTGTCCTGTCCTGTGGCAACCAGAAAAAACATGTGGTCTTGAATTTGTATCCTTGGCTGCAGGTTTAAAAGTGCTCCCTCTGTTTGTACAGTTTTTAAAGACCTCCCTGTCGCTGTCGGATATGAGACAGTTATGAGAACATTCGGACATCTGTGTCAACTCGCAACTTGTTATCGTCTTTATCAGTCTAGCATCAGCGGTGAATGGTAGCTCAAAGAGGTGGTAGCTGTTCTCACGGCCATAGCAGAGCTAAAACATCCTGCAAGGATACACAGTCACTGCCTCTGGGTTTGCTAGGACATTGTGCGTTTTGACAAAGACCAACTGAGCTAATAAAAAAAATACAAGGAGAAAAAAGCAAAAAGACCTGAGGAATGTTCTTCGGTGCAGCCGCGCTTCGCGTTCATGGCAGGAAAAGCCAGTCAAACCACAGGAATGCAAAGCACTGCAGCAGACATGGTTTTCCACAAGCCTGTCTGTGTGTGTACTGTATGTGTGTGTGAGAGAGAGAGAGAAAGAAAGAAAGAGACAGGGAAAAAATGAGGAACTGTTGTGGTGAATACACTGTACAGCATTAGAGGTGACGGAAAGGTTGTGCTGGACAAATCAGTCTCACATCAGTCTTCAAATGCTTAACATCTACAAGACATTTATTTTTTCCACATTATGAAGAAACTATAGCAAGTTAAAAAATGAGGTTTCGTAACCAAAAACTATAGGTACATCGCTTTATTTGAAAGACAATTTTTGCATTAAGAAAACTATTAACTATGGCTTTAGCTTCAATTAACCCTTAGTTTGTTGCTTGAAAATAGGTATTAAGGTAGTTTTTAATTTTAGGTTTTGGGACTAGTGATGTAGAATATGGTCATGCAGAATATGTGTTTATAAACCTTAATATACATCCAATCTGGTAATAACAGCATGCTAATAGGCAACTAGTGAGATTTGGTCCCTAAACTAAAGTGCTACTAATGTATCATATATTTAAGAACTGTATGATAAGTGAAAAGTTTAATGGAAGATGTACCTGTTTAACTGAAGGAAATAAGTACTGAGAGCTGAACACTTCATGCACACAACGGTTGTGGCTTTTCCTTCATAGTGGGAGGGGCTAAACGTGCTAAAGCTAGCGGCAACACATTGCACGGGTTTGAAATGTCATTTCCCTTAGCTAAAAAAAGTTAATATTTCCATGCGGTAAAACAACATTATTTTAAATACGATACTGCGCTTTGTAAGATTTATACGGTACACTGTTAGGATGAATACACAGGACATACTAAATTTGAGACAGTTCATTTAATGCAAGATGAAAAACGGCATAACAAATTTTACAGTTTGGATGCCACTATCATTCAAGTGCCAAATACTGTAGAAAGAAAAATGATCATACCATTGGCTGGCAACTCACTGGAAATTGTAAGCCACACTATTAAAAATAAAGGTTCTTCACAGCGATGCCATAGAAGAACCATTAAATCAAAGGTTCATCTCTTTCTTACCTTTTTATAATCTGAAGAACCTTTTTTTGCCACAAAGAAACTTTTGTGAAATGGAAAGGTTCTTAAACAATGTTAAACGTTCTTATATGGAACCATTTAGAAAAAAAAGGTTCTTCTATGGATTCGTGAAGCACCTTTATTTTTAAGAGTGCAGCCTGTCTTACCTTTCTGATGTAGATGCACAATTTGGTAACACTTTAGTTTAGGGATCAATTATAGGGACACATGCATGCCTATTATTAAATGGTTTGTTAAGTTTTATTAAGAAATGGAGACTGGTTCATATATCATGCTGTGAGGGACATAACATGAATGTTGATCTGTTGACCAAACATATAGCACTTTGAGCCCTCCTATATCTTTGGCGGAGTTAATAACTGAAAGAGCAAACTAGTTACCTTTACCACACATCATATTACACAGCCCCATACTCAGAGCAAATGTTCCACATCAATCACTATGCTTTATTACATTCATATTCTCAACCGACATATTCACCATCCCATTTGGTAACCCTATACAAGGAAAGTTATAAAACATCCCGAAAAGACAAACCGCCATTGCTTTATTGGTAAACAGCAAGAGTTGTTGGTGGAGTTAGGCTCTGGTAGTGCAGACCCACAGGGCCATTGGTCAGAATAGAGGGTTGTTTTGACTGCTCCATGCTGGCAGGGACTATTCCGTCCCCAGAGGTTTAACTTGGAAAGACTCTTGCACGGAAATACCTCTGGCACGGCCCAGGCTGACTCTGGGGTGGGTCTCCATTGAGCTGAACGGATGAAATGTTGCACCAGGGCTGGAGGCTGGAAGTGGGAGGGAGGCCGGGGTATATCGGCTGGGGTAGAAAGGAATAGAGGCGGTGGACAGCGAGTGTTCACAGAGCTGACAGCCCTCAAGGATAAAAGCAGGGTGATTTTTTCCTTCCAAACTAAATCCCACAGGTGCTCAGCAGTGGCTGAGGTGGCATATCACATTGCCCTGGCTCTCTCCAGCACCCAATAACCCGTCTCACTGTTTCCCCCCAAAGTGCGTTCACACATTCCAGACAGGAGAGGCCCTTGAAGGCCTTCCAGCTTCAACATTGGGCCTGTCTGGAAGGAATTAAGGAATGGGGGAGGTGGACGAGATGCTTGGACCAATTTTCCCAGAGTCAGGGAGACACACCCCATCAGAATTAGGTTCTTCTGTCATTACCACCTCTCCCTGTTCCCAACTTCATGACCAGTCCCTTGTTCCTAAGGATCACATCTCAAAATGAGAAAGACTAGCAGATCTGATGTTAAACATAGTAGTCATTTAGATGCCTTCATCCAAGCTCACTTTTGGTATTACAGGGACACTTACTCTTAGTTCTCGATGTCTTAACAATGTCCTATTTGTGAGGATCATTCTATGAATTGGTTGTAAGTATGGAAGAACTTAAAATATGGACAATAAAAATGCAGAATAATAACATACAGACACCTGTTTCCACATCTCTCTGAGAGAAGATGCAGGAAAGCTTTATTCTCACCATCTTTTTTCCTTCTTTTTACCCGTCCTTACATTTATTCACCTCATCAAGGGATATTCATAGTAATGTTTAGTATAATTTGAAGTGCGACTGGTACAATGGTCTCAGTTTAACAAATAGACTAAAAGGTAACAAAGATTCGGTTTTAGAGATACTTTGCTCATGTCCCCAGTGTCAAATTACCATGCGTGCCCAAAAGGTGTAAGCCAGATAAGCCACAGGAAACGCACAGGAAACCTTTAGCCACCACTGGATACCTTAGTTTGGGTGAACCTTACATGATTAACACAATGAGTCTCAATTCTCAGTTGAATATTTAATGTAAAGCTTAAAATCACTGTTTTTATTCTGCAGGAAGTACACATTTTTAGCCGTTTTGTGCGTATGCAATAGTTATAAACAAAGCCTCAGGTCCTTAGATTTCCTAATCCATTGGAAGTTTTGTCAAAGATTACATTGCATTGTAGAAAGCCAAATTGTGACACACACTGATTTCATATGGTCTGTGTAATATGGCCTGCTAGTTACTATGCTATTACATATTCCTCTACATTTATAGGGTGTTAGAGTGTGACTCTGGTTGTATTGTAATGATCAAGTGAATGCTGGAAGACTTCTTAACCTTCTGTACCCTAAAACGTTCCTTCCAAGACATCTTTTGAATCAAGGGCCAAAATATCAGACATCCATTCCAGCTGGCCCTCGATCAATCAAAATGACTGCCAGATCGCATTTAATGCTTTTCAGAAACATCTTGAAGATTAATGGGTTTCTTCTCCATGTTAGTGGCCCAGCTCTCTGAGAGCTTTCCAAAGGAACTGAGCTGCTGTGGTATTTTCTGGGTGAGGTCTACAGAGGAGTTGACATAAGCAGTGAGGAGCCGGGGCGGTACTGTACAACTGCCAGAATATTGACACAGACCTTGTACTGAAAGTTAACACTGATGTTATTTGAAAAACGTGAAGGCTGGGTGTCGGCGCCTGGAAACAAAGAAACGAGGTCACGGAGGCACACCATATTCAATTCTCAGATACCTTGGCCCGCAGTTGGTCTTAGCATATTTAAACTGGTTGTCTCCCAACCTAGCCAAGCTGGAGAAGTACATCAAACCAAACCAAATCTGACCACTGGGATCAAACTTGGTGGCCAACTAAGACCAACAAACCACCATGTTCATTTCAACACTGATGCACATGAAGCAAATAACATCCTCAGGATGACTTATGTATGGAATTACTTGAACTAATTGCTTGGTGGTGACAATCACAGTGTAGCGGTTGCATTTAACAGGGTTAGTTGCATTTAGTTGTATTAGCATTTAAAGGGTCAGTTCACCTAAAAATGAAAATTCTGTCATTAATTACTCACCCTTGTGTTGCTCCAAACCCATAAGACCTTCGTTCATCTTCGGAACACAAATGAAGATATTTTTGATGATATCAGAGAGCCACCTGTCCCTCCATAGACAACAATACAACTGAAATAATCCCAGGTCCAGAAACATGGTAAAAACACTGGTAAAAAGGTCCATGTGACATCAGTAGCTCAACTTCAGTTTTGCGACGATACAAGAATCCTTTTTTGCGCAAAGGTAACAAAAAAAACTTATTATACTCAACCTTTCTTCTTCTACGACTTACGTCTTTTGCCATTTTAGAGAACATTAATGTGTAAGCGTACACTTTCTTCTAGGCAGAAACTGTTGGACATTACTCACATGCGAGTGCTTTCACCCGAATGTAAACAAGGCTAATAACGTCAAATACGTTAAAGCATATGCACGTTGAGCATAGCGGAAGACGCAAGTCACTGGAGAAGATTAATTTATGTTATTTTTGTTTTATTTGCGCAAAAAAGTATTGCTGTCTATGGAGGGACAGATATCTGATATCATCAAAAATATCTTAATTTGTGTTCCAAACTTTTCAGCTTGCGACCCTAAAAATAACCGTGCCAGTAACTCGTGACCCCCACTATCCTAAGAAGTGGTTAAAATATACAAATGTTGTGCACAACGGTGCACATTGGTCGATATTAACCATTGTTTCATTTCAACAATAATAATATCTTAAGCATAAAGAGATGAAAATTACCTATGCGTTACGTGCACATGTCAGAAAGTGTTGTGTAAATTGATCTGCTGCTACTGATGCTTTTGATTAATCTGTCGTAATCACCTTCGCGATCAAACGGATAGAAATTTGAAAGGCTGATGGCTTTCCTCTTGCAACCCCCCGCAATGTCTCACGACCCCCACTTTGGGAAACACTGCCATAGATGAACGAAGGTCTTATGGGTTTGGAACGACATGAGGGTGAGTAATTAATGACTAACCCTTTAAAGACAGTGACAAAAATGCAACGCAACACAACAATAATGGGAACGTGCAAACAATTCAGCTGGACATGCAAGGAGGTCAAAAAGGACTAGAATCTGCATTCTTAAAAAACAACACATTTCTGTATGTCAGGCGTTGTATCACAAAGCAGTCACGGTGTGTAGTGCACTCTGAAAGACTACAAAGCTTAACCATGTGCAAGACAGGAAAGGAAGATAAAAAAACAGCTGCTTACTACATTTATAAGAAGTAGACAGCAAGGCAGCACACTACATTTTAGAACTGAGCAAGTGTGATTCAAATTAAAGTCCATAAAAATAGAATAAAAGTCCAAATTATTACGCTAATTTGTAGCAATCTCTGACCACAAGCAAACACGCCTTAACCTGTGTGCAGATTAAACTAGGTGTGATGGGGAAGGGAAGGAACCGAGGTCTGTGGGAAGGTAGCTTTAATCTGACAATAATCTGATTTCCACCAGTGTTTATGCATTAGCTCTGACTGTTATATACTGCTCTGTTCTGCACCATCCCTCACAGTAATACGAACGAAGGGAGCTTTTAAGAAGACAGAGGGCTCCATCACATTTCACCTTTGAAAAAGGCCCCTCTGTCATCATTTGAGAGTTTTCCTGTGCCCTTTGACTCCTTTATCTATTTTCGAGAGCTGAAGAGTTTCCTTTCGGGAGTTCTTGGCTGCTTTTAGAGGAGGCGGCCCCTGGCTGCACTTTCAAGATGCATCAAGGACATTTAGCTAAAGAGCTATGTAGGGAAGCCTTGGAGAGACAAATAGAATCAAGGGAATTGGAGATGAGAAGAAGGGAATGTTAAACACAACCACATGCGATCAGATCAGTATTGTGCAACATACCAAGATGTAAATAAAGGCCTTTTGAAGATTTTCCTTTTATATGTTTACATGATTAATTATCTTTTCATTAAACATAAAAAAAAAAAAAACTTTCTTGGAACATTCAGTGGAAAACATTTCACATGATCATGGCAAAGGCTAATTTGTGCTGGCTGGTTAAACATAATGACCATGAAGTGTAGTACAGAAAACCATAATTTTACCTAAATGGCCAGGTCAAGAGACTACAATGCATGAAGATTCATGATCACTGATACATTATATGTAATGACTTACACAAATCTTAAAAGGTCCAATAAACACTGCAGATTCTTCACAGATTCTTCATATGTGACCCTGTAGCAATAGACAAAAATATATTGTATGAGTCAAAATGATACATTTTAAAAACTATTAGGATAATAAAGGTAGGGCAAGCAATTTTTAAAAAATGCTTTAGAAAACTGAGTACCAAAACAAAGTTGTAGCTAATCAGCTGTAAGGGGCATGTCTACTAATGAGTGGAGGAGAGTGCGTTCAGTGTACAGTTGAGCCGAACAACAGAAAAATAAAAGACAAAGGAGGAAAATGTCTGCGGAACGATAAGGCAAGAAGTAGGACCCGTGTAAATATCGTATCAGATTTCCAGCGCTGGAGAGAAGTCAAAGAGCGGAAAGGCCTGCCTGTCGAGGTGACTGACACCTTGTCTACAACAGACACCATGCTGCAACAACTAAAATCTGCCTACACTGGACGCGATAAAGCGACTGTTGTAAATCATTTGAAATTTGTGTTAAGAAAATCATAAATAGAACGTGGCAGCATCACTGATTATTAAACTTTTATACTATTTTGTCACACCGTTTGCGTCTTGTGTAGACATGGTGTGAACATTGTTTCTGCTTTGTTTCACAGAACTTATCTTTGCCTGGGTTTCATTTATGATTTTAAATATCAACATTGGCTTCCAGAAATTGCTTACCCTCCCTTTAAGTAAAGATCATGTTCCATGTTGATATTTTGTAAATGTCACCATAAATATAATAAAATAAAATACAAATTGTCAGTAATATACATTGTTAAGAACTTCATGTACAATGCAATTTTATCAGTATTTTGGGTTTTTTTGCACCCTCAGATTCCAGATTTCAAATGGTTGTATCTTGGTTAAATATTGTACAATCCTAACAAACCATGCATAAATAGAAAGCTTATTTATTCAGCTTTCAGGCCATGTATAAATCTCAGTTTGTGAAAGACTGACACTTATAACTGGTTTTGTGGTCTAGGGTCACATGTGTGGTCTATTGCATTCAGATTTGTATATAATAAATTTAAGGCTTACGCAGAGCAGAAGCAACTAATGAAAAACAAAAAAACAAGCATATATATTCCAGTTCATAACCAGCTCATAACCAACCCAGTAACAGCTTAAACCAGTTCAAACCATCCACCATGTTTCAAAACATATCTAACAATGCTGTTGTTCCTAAATAGTTCCTAAACTGATGACTTCTGGAAAACATTAGATATTGTAATTGTACAAAGGTTCAGTGTCAAACCAGGTGTAAAAAATGTGAAAGCACATGCAGTAAAGGGTAGATAAAACCACAGGAGTTTTCACACAATTTTAGACATAACAAACAAACCAATGCATGCACAAGACTAGCTGTCACCTTCCAATGGAAACATTAGATACATGTTGTCACACATCCCATTTCCCTATATGATGCACAGGGGTAAAATAATAATAATAATAAAGAGATGATTCAGCTGCCCATGTATTCATACAAGGGTTGGGTTTCCATCTGCCCCGCCACAAGATTAAAAATATTCCATGACAGCTCAAAGATCAGCTTCCATGGGGGAATCCACATTGAAGCGCCATGGAATGGTAGATGGAAAGGTGCTATATGGATATATAGAATGGAGTCATAGCAAATAATACCAAATATAAAAAGGGCATCACCCTGGAAGCTTCGGTACAGCTGATCTCCTCTCACTACAGACTGGAAACAGTGATGGTGATTTCCAACCTTGAGTACAGCAAATGGTACTCTAATAACAGCGCCAAAGGCCTCATTGTGTCTGCACCTTGATTTATTTTTAATAGAAGGATCAGAGACATATGGCATTTTTCCTAAGGGCAGCATGCCTTAGCACATTCCAGTAGCTCACTATTATTTTGTGCTTCGGAAAAACACTTTATCAATGTAATTTAATTGCCAGCACATGCTGTGTTATGCCCTTTCATGGCATTACTTTTTGTACATATTTCTTTGAAGTATCTTGGAATACCATGTGGTACAAGAATATAGCAATGCTGTAATACTGTGATATGTATCATGTACCACGAGGTTGCCATCCGATACCATCACTGTACTATGGTAATGCTACCACAACACTTTTATTTTTGTGAGAGTAATTTAGTTTCTGCAGCAGTGGGCTGAACTCGGCATAAAACTAAGAACCTCACACAAAGCACATAACATCGTGGCAGCTGATAAGGCAATAGATTCAGAGACTTAAATGAATTAACTCACAATTTCAAGCTTCTTAACACCCAGCAATTAATCAAGCTGCTCTTTGCCATTTGTTCACAACACACAGGAGTGGCTGATGTTCATCAGACAAACAACTTCATACCTTGTTTGGAAAATACTGATGAAAGCTCTTTAGCATTGTGTGGTTCTAGTATTTAGTAGTCAGCAATATTAGGAGACCAGCTTAATGATGGTGAATATTATGCCAAATAAAATTTAATTATAACTATCAGTAAATTGTAAGCAATATATCAGTAATATATTTTAACTACACTTAAAATGAAATAAATGGGTTAGACTTTATTTGGATTTTTATTTGGAACTTTATTTTGTCAACTAATTTCCAATAATTTGCAACTACGTCTACTAACTCTTAGGGTACACTTATAGGGCTGGTTTCCCGGATAGGGATTAGATTAAGCCAGGACTAGACCTTTGCTAATTTAGGACATTTAAGTAAACATGTCTTACAAAAATGCATTATCTATGAGCATTTTAAGACCAAACAACGGCAATGATGTATTTTAAGATATCTCAGTGCAAGCCTTTTCCAGTTTAGACAGCTCGTAACATTTATTTTAATCTAGGACTAGTCTTAAACCCTGTTCAGGAAACTGCCCCTTAGGGTAGGTTTAGGGTTAGTAGAATAAGTTGACATATACTTGCAAAGTTTCTCATAGTCAGGGCTCTCATTACTAGGGCTTGAGGTTCACCGAACTCCCGGCTCACCCCCGACAGCTCGCCAGACATGCTTTACTGTCATTGAGGAAGTGCAAACTCATGAAATAGTGTTAAAATGTATTAAGCAGACAGTCTACTAATGCTCTAATGACTACTTGATATATGGGTGAAGTTACTTACTTTAAGTAGAATGTCTAAAGTGGACTATCGAAATAAAGTGTCACTAATTAATGCATTTTAAAAATATAACTTTTTTTTTATTTATTTACCATTAAAATAAAGTGTGAGCTTTGAGACAGATAAAGACTGAAAGGTTCATTTAAACTTTACTCCTTTATACATATTGGCTGTGAATAAAGGCTTATTGAAACAACACTTGAGAAATAATTGCGTGTTATTTTGAGGTGTTCAGCATCGTTTTGTTTGGGTGGTTGAGTTTTGAGTAACATATTGGTGTTGTATTAATCTGGGGTATGGTGTATGGATATAGGAGGAGTCGAAGGACATGTCAGAGGTCATTGTTAGATCCACTGAAGCGTAGAGCTTGGTGGAGCAGAGTGACAAAACCAAAGTGGGCACTCAGGGGCCCATAGGATAAAGGTGTAACCAACATCTGCAACCCATTGCACCCCCAATTACCCTCGGGTGAACCTCATGGAAAATACGACACAACCAGCGGGAATGTAAACACAACCCAATGGGAACTCCCATTTATTTTTTCTCTTGCGTGAGCAGCAAACTCTATTTTGTTCTGTTTTTCTTCCTTTTTGCTGTTGGCTGTTTTTGTTTTAATGTAGATAGACAGCACAGGTCCCTTTCATTAGCACGTATCCCATTGCAGTTATCCATGTTTTGAACCATTCCATTATTCGGCAGGCAGTACCTGATTCACTCTCTCCTGTTTTCCCGGGAATTGCCAGTTACTGCAACAGCTGAAATGACGCAGTCTTTTCAAGATTCGTTGGTGTTCCAATTCAGGGCACATTGATTTCTAAAATATTAACTCTCCACAACAGTGAACACATGTTTGTGTACTCACTTGAGTATAGGTCTGCGGCCCAGCTGTCTCCGGTGAGGGTCTAGGCTTTAAAGACCTACCAATCTCACAGGCACTGGCAGATTTATCCCAGAAATCCAAATAAACCCTAAATACCAGCTTGTGCAAATCCCAACGATTTCAAATGCTGAAACAATTATGGTGTACTGACAGGGTGTGAGAAACCATCATCAACCAAGGCAGTTTGACTAGACTTTGTTTTGTAACTGATAAACAAACCAATTAACTTTTGAAAAAAGAGAAAATAATGTGTGTTGTGTTATTGGTATTGTTTGGCTAACATTATGGGTTTTTATATGAAAGTTAAAAATACACAATGATGGAAAACACATTAAAGAAAGGTCAGTAAAATTCCTTAAAATGATAAAACCATTACTCTGCCCCATTCTGGAATATATCTTTTCAGAATACTCTTATGACTTCACCAACAGTAGACCCATTTCCAACCTTAAAATTTGCCTAAAATCTGCAATAACTAAAATTACATATTTATTTGCGTTTAGTTCATCCAAAAATGAAAATTCTATCATTACTTACTCACTGTCATGTTGTTCTAAACACACAAGATCTTGGAATCATCATCAGAACACAAATTAAGATGAAGCCAGCAAGCCCAGAAAGGTTCAAATATTCCATGTGACATCTGTGGTTCAGCCGTAATTCATGAAAAGACTCTTGCAACTTCACAACATTACAGCTGAAGCCCTGTTCCTGTAACCACTTGACATTTAGTAATGTTGAACTTTATGATCAATTCCTGTGTGCTTTTTGTTAATTGCAAGTAACTTCTTTATAAGCTGTGCCAATAAAGTGTATCCATGAATGTATATTTTATATATGTGCATGTAAGGGTTCCAGATTTTTCAGTGATGAAGTAGTTGGGGAGTGTGCAGCTGGGATTCAATTCAAGATGTCTCAGAGCTGCAGTATAAGACCCATCCCATGTGCTACACCTTAGGGGACTCCTGATGGTCCTTCTCTGCTCACAGCTAACCACTGCAAAAAAAAGTTATTGAAAGAATAAATATGGAGTCCCATTGCAGTCTTTAATCTATCCTCTCACACTCCCCTCCAGCAGGACGATGATTAGACCTGTCAGAGCTGCACAAATGCATGCAGTTAGCCAGTGTATATGCCAGCAAAAAGCGAAGAAATAAATGAGACACAAGTGTAATAATGAAAAGGTCTGGACAACAAACCAAAGTTCTGAATGTCACTTGTGGTTTGATTATGTAACACACCAGCAGGAGGTATGTGCAGCTGGAGTGTGAGTCTCTGCACTAGCTTCAATTAAAGAGAGACAGAACGGCAAGTTTAAAACCAAAAACGCACTGCTGGCCAAGATACAGATGGCAGAAAATGTGCGATGTCAGAATATTGCAACAGACTGTGAGGAACAGACAAAAAAGCATGGAGTCATCAAGTTAAATAAGATTAAATGAGATTGTTATTTTAAGACAAATTTAAGACAGCAATGCAATGATTGTATTCTAAAGGTTTTCAAACACTAATATTGGTCAAAAGATTTTGGAAAGCTTGCCACAGTTTGTCTTTGTTACTGTTGCAATAAATGTGGCAATTTTCTCAAAGGTGGTGTATCCTTATTACCCAACACTACAGAAGAGGCCTCAAAAATTTTTGTTACGTTTTGTTAGATTCAGATGCAGATATTTCTGCACCTTTTAAAATAGTTTGGGGTAATATGATATATCTTCTAATTGGAGAGAATCATGCAAAAACTCTTAATGGACAGGAGGGGCTTCAACATACAAACCACAACTGAAGAATGACCTCAAAGCTGCAGCTTAAAGCAAGCCAGAGGTCTCTGGCCCTTGAGGTCCCATTTCCTGTTTAGATCCTACTCTGATCAAACCACTGTGTAAAAAGCAGGACTAACATGATTTACAAGTTATCAACTCCATTGATTCTAATTATTTATAAAAGAAGATGCTGCGGTACCTGACAAGATGTTAGAGATACAGCCAACCCTGCTCCCGAGAGCTTTGACCCCCGAGCATAAACACACCTCAACCAGTAAGCAAGGTGTTGATGATCCTTTTGAAAATTACCAGCAGGTGTTGGAGCAGCACTGGAACTAAACTCTGCAGGAAGGTAGCTCTCTAGGAACAGAGTTGGCACCCCTGTTCTACAGAATGTACTGACACTTTTGGTTTAGCTGCCAAAGCATGCCTACCACTCTGCACATATTTTGTCTCCTTTATCCTTTTGTCTCGAGCTGATGATCAGAATTAGGTGTTAAATAAGGGACATGCAAAATATGCAGAGCAGGGGTCCATAGGACCAAGTTTAAATTTTTTGTTAAATTTCCAAACTTTTTGAAAGAAAAACTTGACTAAAACTAAAATGACCGAACACCAGTGAGTTAAAAACCACTGCATTAGTATGAACATCAGTAGACACTGCAGGGTCTAGTTTTAAATGCTGCCCTCAGCCTCCCACGACCACAAGTCCACACTTTAGTGACATAATACAGTTCCTGTAAAGTTCTGCTCCAACTCACCTACCTTTAGATTTCAAGTAATTATGAAATCCAACCTCGGAGGTCATCTGCCCTTAAAAGTTTAGATCAAACCTTGATTATTCTCACCTACCTATAATTTTCTGGTAACTATGAAGATTTTAATTAGTTTATTCCTGTGTGCAGGGCGGTGGCCCTTCAGGGTGGATTAGAAAAACTTTTCTACATCTCATGAATATGCAGGGAGGAGACCATAAAACCCGACAGATTCACCAATTGGAAGAGAATCCAAAGAGCCCCCTTAGGAGAAATCACATCCACTTTAATATTGGCTCAAGCTCCCTGGCCTCCGGCCCATGCACACTGCAGTCTGGTGGATTTCATGAATGTGCATGAAGGTAGTAACAAGATATGCCAGATTCACCTTTGGGAGAGAACCCAAACAGGCCAAGATGGCTGCAGTGGTGCTAGAGCTGGAGCTCGCTAATGTCTCCACTGACTTGGTCTGTTGTGAAAGCTCTGCCCACATGTATCACAGGTTCTCGTTCGATACCAAGGCTTTGGGTTGTCTGGTACTAGGGTTTGAGTACCAATACTGGACGTCCAAAAGACGTCATAAAAACTTTCTTGTCTTTCTTGGCTTGTCAGGGGATGTCATTTCAACATCTGACAAAGACGATTGTTCAGTGGGTAGTTTCTATAGAAATATTTTAGACCCTGCTCAGAAGTAGAAGCTTAATTAATTACCCCAAACTGAGTACCTGCTGTGTCAACACACCAAAGATCGAGAACTCTCTGCCAATTGTTCTATAAAGGTTTTTCTGGTGCTAAAGTCCCTATCCTTATTTATTGCTGAAAATAGACTTAAAAGTAATTGAACACTTGTCCATGGCTAAAGAGGATAACTTTAGAGTAGATAGAATTTGGGCAAGTTTGGTACCAGAACTTAACTTGCCTAGATTGAGGAAGAGAAAACAACCTTTGACTTGTGTTTATTACCTTACAGTAATCCTGAATATTCTTTTCCGAATTTCCAGAAAAGACAAGACTCATGTTCAGCTCTGCTGGAAGTTTGGAGCCAGATTAAGCAAATGATGCACATGAGGAGAGCCGAATATCAAAGTCTTGAACCGTATCCATATCCATTAACCAGCCTGATGAATCCCACGCCATTTCCAGGATTCGTTTGAGGATGCAGCCCAGCTATGGGAAGCTTGAAATGAGGGACATGAGCTATGAGCAGCACTGATGGGAAATCTCAAACAAGGTTGACTGAGGTCTTTCCTGCGGCACACAGCACTGTGCAGCCAAGCCAGAAATTCCCCCTGCTGTATCGTCATTTCACAGCCTTGTGTTATACTAGGTTCATACCTCCTAACCTCACCAAGAAGCAGGGCCAATCATTTAGACAAACGGAGATGATCTGTAAACATGTCCATTCAATTAAATCACATTGGAAAGTATCAAAGCTGTCCAAAGACACAAACAGATTTTGGTTTTCATACTAGTTTGCAAAGTAATGGCTATTTAGTCGCAAACATCATTATTCATTGACAATAAACTAAAAGCAGAGAAACACACAGCACTTATATAATAAAACGAACTATCAGAACTATCAATCATTTGACTGCAAAGGGCAAGCTGCTCCTTGGCATTAACCACTGACTGCTCCACCACAGAATGTGAGCAACACATCCATCATAATCTCCGAGTTCACACAGAGTCTCAGTCAGACTAAAACCAAGTCAGATGATGAGAAAAATTAAGGGTTAGTCATTTTGTTAAATGGCAGCAAGTCTTTTGTGTTAAAGGCATATGTATTTAATTCTAAGAGTTAAGCTGACTACTATTTCAGGTCCAACAGAAAGCTGAACTTTGCAAGGAGGAATTCTAAAATAACATACCGTAACATAACTTTGTAACAAGTGTGAAAGCACCAGTTCTAAATAAAAGAAAAAGTCACAATATAGCAATAGTTGCCAAGTACTGTAGGTTATACCCTTAGCAATGTCTTAAATCGCAAAAAAACTTGTTTTACACTGACATCTGCTGTTGAGTCTATATTTCTTTTATGAGCATGTACCCCTGTATATAGCACCTACAAATAAAGCTGTTGCTATGGATTTGGCTGAATGGTTTTATGCAGCGGCTAAAATGAGCCATTTAGTTGTTTCTGGGTGACTTATTATTGTCCAACAGATGACACTTTGGGATTAAGTCTGATCCATTAGAAACCAGTCCTCAAAAAGCCAAAGCATTTGTGGTTTCATTCATGTCTAAAGCCAAAAGAGTTACACTAGTTGCCCGGCAAAGTAAGCCTATTTTTAATGGTAAGCCTAGAGGGCAATAAAAGGCCTAAACTTTAATTAGCACACATAACCAAAGCCAATCAACAGCCTGCAGATAACACAGTGTACTTTCTGAAATACACAGACTGCTCACATTCACAGTGCTCATTTCACCACTGCTAAATGTGGCTTCAACACTTCTAAGAGAGAATCGGAAAGGCAGGTTTGATTAAGACACTTCTTTACTCACGTACTCATAGAAGTCATATAAATCAACTTTTAAAAATGAAAAAGGACAATCATTTTTGCATGTTCTAAAAGTATAGGTGCAAATCTTTTTACATCATTTTTAGGTACTGTGCACACTTTTAATGTTGTAATATACAAATCAATTTCAGCCATAGTATTGATTACAAGTTCTTATACAACACATTTACAGCTATATGACCACCATATAATAGACCTGTATAATAAAACTGTCAGTTAACACCGGCGATAGTATTGAAACTGAAGTTGAGAAATGTTTGAGCTTTAGGTATCATTGCTGCTTCATATTTGCATTTCTACTAGTCTACTGGTTTATGGCATTAATAACATTGTTGTCTGATGTACGATTAATTTCGCAGCTCATCTAAGCAGTTTGTTGTTAACCTTTGGAGTGACTTGACGAATCTGAAACAGTTGAAATGCACAATGTACAAAAAACATCTAAAGCCAAAACTATATTACAGTAAGATGTAAAAAAGAAATGTCATCAAAATGTAATTTTTACATCTTATCGCAATCCAATAAAATAACCTGGCTTTATTAAGAAATGTAAAGTAGTGTTAGTGCTAGAAATATATCACAAGAATCAAAATGAAATTTTATATCACTTTTTCCCACCCAATCCGTGAGCTCATCCTCCTTATTAGGAGCTAAAAGTCCGGAGGGGAGAGTCTAGGGAATGTTACATTCGCTTAAGCCACTTCATACTGTATCTAACCCTGCAAAAACTACAGAGATGGACCTACAGGTGCTGCTGAGAGCCTTTCGGGAACCTCCCTTCCCATGTGGATGGCACTGGGTTTGCGAGCGAGAAAATAAATTAAATAAAGAAATGAGAGAAAAAGGGGAAGAGTAGAGGAAGGATCTTCACTTTGTCGATGCCCAGATAATAAGGGCGATAACGCCGACCAATAAGGTAAGGACCACTGCCAGGATGCACATCTTCTTACGAGACTTTTGCTACAGGGAAAGACAGAAAATATTCTCATTACCTTCAAACACGTATGTATGCTACATGCATGGTTTTGGATTCTGCCATCTGGCCACATTATTGATGCACATCTAAAATACCACGGCTGTGTTTGTGTGTGACGTTGAAGCTCTTGCTGTACCTGATAGTGAGCTGCTCTCTGGAGTTGCTCAGCTCCTCTCTCCACATGCACTTCTGCACTCTCCACATTAGCCTCTATGCTATCTGTAATCACACACAGTTACTTGCATTTAGGTTAGAGATTACAGGGTGTATTAGACAATATGACAACCTTATGTTAAACATACTCTGTTTACACTATTACAGGGTTACTCCACCCCAAAAATGAAAATTGTGTCAATCACTAAAAGCTTTGTGCAACTACATGTCACCTGGCAGTCATTTGAGTATTATAGACTGTCTGCTTAATCACTTCTAACCCTTTATTTTGATAGGTCCGTATCATGCAACATACTGACTATCACAAACTTTATGCGTCAACTTATTCTACTAACCCTAAACTTACACTAACAGTTTACATTATTAGTAGACATGCAGTTGCAAATAAATAAGAATTAGCTGACAGAAAAAGTGCAACGAAGAAGGCTTTTTTGTGACAAGGAACCAAATTTTTTTTTTTAAGGGGCATTCATAATAAAATTAATCTATTACAATTCTTATATAATTTCTTTTTTATACAAAAGTATGGTAAAATATCTATAAAAAGGAAGACTTGGACCTTTCCAAAGATATACAGTGTGTTATGATTAGATCAGGACTGTTGTGGGCTTTTTCTGAAAGACCATGAGATGTTTAGATATCTTTGAATTTTCTCTTTATTCCGAAATCTTTCTTCGTAACACTGTAGTCACCAAAGTCTTTTGACTACGGCATAATACCTTGTGTTTTATGTACATTTTCAAGAGGGTGGAGTACAGAGAGGTGGACACAAATGAAAAAAAAAAAAAAAAAATGCGAATAGAGAACAGGAACTTTGCTCTGGACAGGACTTTTCCCAGCCATCAGTGTTATTCAAATGCAGATTAAAGTGCCCCTAATATGCCTTTTCAAATATGATCTTTCATGCATGCATCATGTAGCCGTATGTGAACATAACATCTGCAAAGTTGTGATGCCGACAGTGCACGATAAATAAAGTTAAAAGTTTTAAAAAGTCAGCTCGCATTCGCCTAAACGAGTCGTCAGCAATTCGATTCTGTTTCTGTTACGGATCCACATCACTAAGTAACATATTTGCATAATGTCAGCCCACGTTTTACGTCGCCAACAACTTTCCCCGCCCACAAACAGTACAAATTCAACATGGATTACATCATGCCAAGAAGACGCTGTATCCTGTGAGAGTTCATTTGTTTTATATGCCCTTCTGGATGATGAATCTACAAATAATGAGTGGTTAACATGTTTTTTTAACAACACCTCAGCAGGACAATCTCGTGTTGTGTTCGCGTCATTTTACTGATGACTGCTTTTCCAATCTTGGAGTACAACGCGATATTCACCAAACGCTTGGTCTTAAAAGATGGATCAGTGCCCAGTTAGTTTGGACCGGCTTGCTCCTCTGAACTTCTACCTGTACGTGTGATTAATAATTGATGATTGTATTTTCTAGCGATCGTTCAAAATCAGCATTTGTGTACGTTATGTTGTGTAGCACCCCTGCAGATGTAACCGGTTAACTTACGTTGCTGTAGTTCTGTAGTTCAGCTGTGGGACTAAACATTGTGATTGATGCAGCTTGACTGTCTGTCTGTCTCATTAGTTTAAGTAATGATAAACTATGTTTAACGCAGTGTTATGCATTATACAATGCTGAAGTTCACAACGTAGAGGTGTGCCCAATTCACTTACAAAAGCAATTTCCACGGTAGTCTGTGCTAACTACAGTAGTTGACGTATTCTCTCTGAAAGCACCTCTAGTAATGTCAGAAAGTATAGTTTTGGTACCGCTGTAGCGGTAGACCAATCATAAAAGACTGCACCATCTGACCAATCACAGCAGGGCTCACGGGAAGGCGGGCTTTAGACAGACTGATTCTTCAAACTGCTTCACGAGTCGTTAATGGGGTAAAATCTTTGGAGAAAACAAAAGTGTTTTTTGACCTTGCATACATGTAAACCTGTTTTAAGAGACTCAAAACAGTATTAGCAACCTTTAAAATTGCATAATAGGGGCACTTTAAAACAAAAGTTTAATACTACAATGTTATATGGTTGGATGCACAATAAACACTGCCACCATTACAATACCACCACCACCACATTATTCCAAATCCAGATATGATTTTATTTGTAATTATCTGGCGGAAAACATCCATGATATTGCTTAAAAAAAATTGCATTTTTGTGCTCCATAAAAAAGTTTTACAGGTTGTGTGAGCCATGTATGAATATATATAATATATAATATAACTATATATATAATATATAGTTATCCAAGTTTAAATAGCAGTGGTGTGGAGTAGTATAGGTCAAGGATCTCCAGCGCTGCTCCTGTTACGACAGATTTTGATTTCAAACCTGTCTGTCATTATGAAGTAACTCTGAACACCTTGATTAGCTGTATTTGTTTGGGGTCAGAGCTGAAATCTTCAGGCCAACAGCTCTCCAGGAGCAGGGCTGAAGATCACTGGTATGGATTAGAGACTGTACTCACCTATCATTTCACCCTGATCATGAATCATCACTGCAAGATCCTTGAAAATCTGATTCACATCCAAAATGTCCGACTGCAATCACAGCAGGAGTGCAAAATTACAGAAAGCACAAAATTGTCATTTATGAATACAGATATGCGCTTTGTGTCATTTTACAACAGGTGTAAACATGGTAAATGTAGTCAGGGTTTTTCCTGTTGTACCGCCTCTGGTTGTCGACTAAACTCACGTGCAAGCATCACTGAACTGCGTCCATTACAATTTTTAGTTCATATTTGGAAAATACTGATATTATTATACAAGTTTACTTTACATTTCTATACACAGAATCATCATTTCTATTTATTTCCCACTGGTTTACGCACTCCGAATTTAATCGATCGTCTCTGTATAAATGAATGGCCGAGATGCGCGGTTTGGTTTACAACACAATTAATGTTAACGTGACGCTCGCAGTGATTTCAGCGTCTGCCATTTCACTAAATAACATCTCCTTGCTCAAAAAATATTTAATGAGCATTTTACCCTTTCATTCGAGTAAAACTGAGTCACACAGAACTAAAAGGCAGTCACGGGAACCCCCGTCAAAATAAAAGTCTGGTTTAACTTGCAGTAGAGCTCCAACTAGGGTACGACTAAAATGATTGAACATGCATTTATTTACATTTTTTTAAGTAATGATCAAACAACATTTCTTCCATGTCGCAATTTTAATAGTAAATCTACGCTGTTTGATCTTCAATCATTTAAATAGAAACAAATGTAACATTTTATGCCTCCATTTGATAGATATGCAACACAAAATAAAATAAAACATTTCATAAGGCTATTTTAAGAATATATATATTTGAATATGTTTTTTTATGCATTTAAATAATTAGATATGCTCCAACACAGAATTTGATAAAACATATGGTGAAAAAAATGTATAGGGTCTTAAAGTTACTTGTTAAACTTGTAATAAACTGATAAGTAGTTGCATAAGTTTCATGATTTTAATCAAATTTAATGTAACCATTAAAAAGGATTCAGACAAATCAGATTTCATAGGGTCCTTTATGCTTTGCATGTTATTTTTATTATAGATTTGGGATATTTTCATAAAGAATGTTTAACGCCAAGTTAGTGTAGCTATTAGCTAAAAACTACATAAATAATAATACTAAATTTCCTTAGAAAATCTTAGAAATGTTATGATTCGGGTCCTCTATTGTGTACCTTTTTGGAGAATTATTTAAGGTGTTGATGTCCTAAAGAATATATATTTCTGGTGTAAGTACCAAAAACTACATCAATATATTTTTACAGCTGGGTCAAAAACAGGTTGATTTTAGTCGCATGTTTATAAAAATTAATACTTACTACTTTTTTTTTGCCAAAAATCCTTAGTAGGGATTAAGTAAGTAGCAAGTAAAGATAGTAAGTAAAGATCGTGTTTCATAAAGATATTTAGTCAATACCGTAAATATAATAAAACTAGCTGAGATCTTCATTTGGACAACTTAAAGGTGATTTTCTCAGCATTTAGATTTTTCTGTAGCCTCAGATTCCAGATTTTTCAATATATTTTTACAGCTGGGTCAAAAACAGGTTGATTTTAGTCCGTCTGATTAATATTCATGAGCTGTAGTAAAACGAGCGGACTGGACAGAAATGATTGCACAAATGACAGAGTTTGCACACTTATCAGAAAAGGTTCAATGAAGTATTTTTTTGTTTTAATAGTTGCATCTAAAGTTTTAATGCCCCTTACCACTACTTTGTTTACAAAATGTCTGTGTGCATGTGTGTAAAACCACAAACTGACGATTTAGAATCATGTGTAATTGTATATGCATTGCTGTGATTAATTGCAGCTGGAACAATAATGTAGCTGATTTGGTTTTGTCTGTTAAAGTTAACTTTTTTCGACATGTTTCCATGTTGTTGTTGCTCAGCAATGTCGTGGACGGTGGCCGATGCTCGGGTGATGACTGAGAAGATCGTTGTCACATTTTTACGGAAGTCACAGCGGCTCGTGAAGAATCACAGCTACACAGCGCTTAACATAACAGACTTCTTTTAAAATGCAGTTCTTCAGACACATGCTCTGAGACATTGTTTAGGGGAAAAACAAAAAGAGGAAGAACGTAATGTGTAACAGGCAGTGAGGGTCAGAAAAGAGGAAACTAACCTCAAGTTGTTGAATGGCAGTTTCTCTTTCTTTAATGAGCTCAAGGTCCTCCTCTGTTATGGCCACGTCTTCTGTCTGAGTGATGGTCTTACCCCAATCATCATTACTGCACACACGCACACACACACAATGCTTTTAGCTTGTATGCTTTTATTTAGAGCTGGGAGCTCATAGACAGAGACTGAGACATACTTATCAAAGGAGACCAGCTGCTCTTCATGACCTCCATCTTCAGCCTGCGGTAAAGCACAAGACAAAACCACTTCACTGAATAGTACTGTAGCAATATTGGAAGCATTAAAAACAAAAACAGCATCTGAATCCCATTTAACTAAGTGAAACAAGATTTTGAACATTTCATCCACCCCTTGCAGTCCGATATATTTTTAAAATACAGAAAATTGTTTGCCTGTACAGCTCAGTAACTTGAAAAATAAACTTTTATAAAGAAATAAAGAATTGTTGATTACACAGATCTCACCTACCCCTAGATGGAGGTTATCTACATCAAATATTTGTGTGTAAGGTATTTTGGGGGTTTTCACAGTCAATTTTAAGGATGCTGCCTGTGTAGAGACCAGAGCTAATGACGAAAACATTATTCCTAGAGTGAATCTTACTGAGAGTCGAGACCCTGCTCGGGCTCTGGCCACCGACTCCTTCTCTTTCTCTGCGGCTCGGCGCTGAACTGCCTGGAAGTTGTTGAGAGCTGCGGAGAAATCGTTCATCAGCCGGTCTTTCTGGATTTTCTGCTGTCTCTGTTTAAAGAAGAAATGATATTGAGTTTGGTTAGACAATTCACATAATAAATGACTTTCCCATTTTTATGTTTCATGCAAACGCATGTCTCACACACAGAAGCGCACCTGTTCAGACAGGGAGGCGGCGAGAGAGAGTGAGCCGAGGTCTTTCAGGTGTTTGTTGGTGTCCTTGGCCAGCTGGTTTGTGTAGTGCTGCACCTGCTGACTGTAAACAAATCCCACATACTGAGAATACAAGTGCACAAGAGGAACAGGATAAATAAATCAAGAACTAAACACACTTACAGTCTCTCCCGCAGGTCACTGGTGTCTTGTTTTGTTCCCAGTTGGTTTACCATACTCTTGATTTGTGCGGCTAACGGGGGGGGAAAAGAAGACACAAATTTAAACTAAGGTTACACTGTGAAGGCAGTACAGTTTTTTCACAGAATGACAATACTTGTGAATCTTAAGAAGAAACTTCCTAATCATATTTCACATCAAAACAGAAATACAAATATATATATATATACACACACACACACACTTTTTTTGCATAACAGTAATTGAAATTACAGAGCAACAGCCTGTATAAGAAAAAAACTACAAATAATCTGAAATAAAACCTCATTAATCCCATTAATGATATATTAAGCATTCACTTATGCTGGCATTCAAAACTTTAGGGTCATCCCTTTTTTCTCTTGAAAATTTAATACTGGCATTAAATTAAATGAATAAAAAATACAGTGAAAAACTGCACTATTGTGAAACATTACACATTCAAATAATATTTGTCTACTGCTGTGATCAAATTTGAACTTTTAGCATAATTTCTCCAGTCAATGAATGATGTTTTTTTATTATTATCGATTTATTTTCACCATAAAAAGTCATCAGTGTCAATTATAAATGGAATTGTACCACAGTTAACATCAAAGTTTTTTTACGCCATTCGTGTTCAAATTAATGCGGCATTAATGAGCAGAAAATACATTTTCTAAAACCTTACCAACACTAAACAGTGCATGTCTCAACACGTCAGATTATTATGAGCCACCACATAATAACTGCAATGCTGGCCGACCCGTTTCATAGATCAGAATTCCTTACTGAACAAATGTTTGAAATCCCAACATAGGAAACATCTAAGACAAATCCTTCAAACAGGCTCCTTATATTTATATAAAATACGCAGAGCTTCATCATCATGAACCTTCCACTGAGCTGTCAAACTGATGAGACACTCCCTGCAGACACTTTACTGCTGCTGACAAACACTCTCAGACCACTAAACATCACAGATCCAGACTCTCACTGTTCTGCGTGATCTTTTGGATGTTGGAGCTGCATATCTGGATCAGGCCGCTGAAGTCCTTTGGTGAGGCACGCTGCTCGGTCCTTCCGTACGACATGGCTGCGGGATATTCAGCTGGCTCTGATGGGCGTCTCGGGACAAAGGGTGGAGGAAACTAGAGCAGGAAGCGTATCCGTGTCTGAAAATGCTGAGGACAGAGAAACATTTTGTCAGAACATCCGCAATAATATCACGATTTGAGCAGGCAGCAGTTAATATAGCATTACAGATAACACCTTTTTCATTACAGCAACCTGTGCCTTTGACTTCATGTATAAGGGACAGTATGTAACATCACCTCAAACGCCTGGCAATGATTGGAGAACCAGATAAACGCATCATGAGAGTAAACAGCCCGGAACACACAATACTAATCTAGGTATGAGTGTGCACTTCAAAGCTTAAACATGATACAGACGCAAAGTAGTGTCAACAGATACACTTCACAGGTGTACAGCACTAGTATGGTTATTTAGTGAAATTGGGAGCGAGCTATGCACGATTGAGCCATTAAATAATCATGATACATGTATATACGAATTGTCTATCTCACCGTTATTTTTATTTCGATAAATATTTGATAGAGCTTTAAACGCGACTGTAATAACAATTAACGTAATGGCATTTTTTTTTTTGTTATATTACTAGTAATAGTGTTTAATTTTTTCCAAGTGAATACAAAACAATAATAAAGAAAACTACATAATGTCAGAGAGAAATGACCCCAGATCAGTGAATGCTAAGCTAGTGCGATTACTAACTAAACACTCGCACTGAAGTTGGATAACACTGGAAACTGTCGTTTTATAATTAAATAATTATGTTTTGTTTATTTAAACTAAACAGACCTGTTTAATTAATCGGAAATAGCAAAGAGAGCTACTCACTCAAAAAACCAAACACCAGTCAACAGTATTAGCATTCAGTTAAATGACACAAAACACCAAACGCTGCATAAGACCGTCCGGGTTTAACCTCGCCTGACATCTACAGACGCTTTCGTAGCCAATCGGAATATATATATTTACGCAGTCAGACCGTTGTTTTTGCTAATTCCGATGAATAATATAACGATCTTACTTCAACTCAGGGCCGCTCCTCACTTGATACTTCCGGTCTGGTGCACTTTGTACTTCCGCTAAGGGGCAGAGCCTTCGGGAGCACGTGACGGCACAGAAATCACAACAGAACGCAAGTACCTGAACTCTAACATAATAAAAAAACTATACAAGCCAGTCTCTTTCTTAGTCTCTTTATAAACTAATAAACGAACAAATTAAATGCTGAGCACGTGATCTGCACAAAATGTGCCTATATTAAAATAAGAGTTTCTGATTTATTAAAGTTGAGTTCATTTAAGTGTTGTTTTTGAAGGAAAATTATCCTAATGTTACTGTTATTTTTCTTTATGTTTATTTTGTTAGGTATTATGTTAGATGTACAGTAGAAAAAATATGTGCAATGCTTTAAAATGTTTTAATGTTTATATTTTATAAATGTTATTTACTGAATGAACAAAGATACATAAATAAAACTTAATAATTAAAATATATTTTGTTAATGGAAAATAGCTGTTTTTCTGTTTATAATTTTTTTTTTCTCACTTTTATGAACAAAAAAACAAGACATTGCTGTTTAAACAAGAACTGTAGTTATTTATTTTACTAAACTTATGATGTACTATACACTTTTCCCATCAAGCAATCCTGAGCTCATTTCATATATACAATCACATACTTTAGTGCATAAGCTGCGTTCTTAAAAAAACAAAAACAACTAATGTTACTATTTTTAATTTACCCCCAGTTACCTTAATAATGGGCTCTTTGCAATAAAAAAATAGTAAATATAAACAAATGTACTCAGTCCATCTCCTCATACTGATAAATTGGCTCTGGCAGGTAACATGTCACACTACAGGTGACCCCGTCCCATGAATCAGGAGGCTGGAAGAAACAACCCATCAGAGCACTGTACAGTTCCTCACTCTGGTCCATAAACCTCTCGTTCTCCTCCATCACATTTATCTCAGAGTCTGGATCTGCAACACACAGAAATAAAATAAAGCGCAAGACACCTCATTTAGTGGAATCGTTGCTTTTAAAGTGTAATTAAAATTAATTTTAAAATTAAAAGCTGCAATTATGATGATATCATGATGCTATAATTAAAAGCTGTTGTGTTAAGTGAATTTCTGAAATGCTGAGCCCAGAGAGTGAAAAGAAAAACGTATGATCTAATACGCAAATAAAACTTACACTCTAGGCCATCATTTTCTGCCTGCAATAACAAAAACATTAAAAAAAAAAATTAGGACAGTAAGGCGAAGAATACTGGATTTAATTTATGCACAGAGAGATAAATGAAACAGATTTGGCATGGAAAAGCATGCAGAAATAATATCGCATTAACCTGTGTGATGTTCTGTGAAGGATCTATGTAGTTGACGTTATAATTCCAGTCATATGTAGACAAATGGGTGTCATACTGTGTGTAATAATATTGGTTCAGATATAAGTTATAGCCGTTGTAGCTTTCTGCATGGAATTGAACATTTTGGTTCTCAGATGACTCTTTCTTCTTCCTGGTGGATGGAAGGGTTAGACATATTAAATGTGTTATCATACTGTAAGTATCTGTTTAAAGGAATTTGTTTAAACTCCTAACTTGTTAAACGTTTGCTACAGACATTAACAGTGCCTCACTACACTGTCACACACCATTCAAAAGTTTGAGGTAGCCTAAGTAAGGCTTTTTAATGTCTGTATCTGTAAGATGCCTCTTCTGCTCATCAAGGCTGTATTGATCAAAACTGAGTAAAACAGTAATTTAAAAATGTAAAACTTAGCGTTTTCTACGTTTGAAAAAATGTTCTCTATTGTAATATAATTAAATTGTAATTTACTCCTGTGATCGAAGCTACATTTTCAAAGCATCATCCAGTCTTCAATGTTAAGAAACTTCAAGAAACATTTCTTATTATTATCAATGTTGAAAACGGATATTTAAAAGAACAGCATGCATATGACCCTGAACAACAAAACCAGTCATATGGGTAAATCTTTCCAAATTAAAATGTATACATCATCTGAAAGCTGACTGATTAATGTATGGTTTGTTAGGATAGGGCAATATTAGGCTGAGGTACAACTGTTTGGATATTTAGGGCCTCAGGGTGCAAATAAATCTAAATATTGCATAAACTGCCTGTAATATTGTCCAAATTAAGTTCTTAGCAATGCATATTACTAATCAAAAATTAAAGTTTTGATATATGTATGGTAGTTTATAAAATATCATGCAACATGACCTTTACTTAATACGCTAATGATTTTTGGCACATAGCTCCAGTGTTATATATTTGAAATAGAAGTTTTTTATTACATATCTTTACTATCATTTTTGATCAATTTAATTTACTGCTCTTAATGCTTTAAATGGAGTATATTTTTATCAAAATCACAGTTACTGTCAAAAAGAAAGCAACCATACTTATGCAACCACATTCGTGTAAATGCCCTCGTCACATCATTTCCTCTCATAACAAACACTCACAGTTTATTTGTTGCCAGACTGAGGCGTAAAGGTTTCCTCCCGAGTCCAGAAGCACCCTGGAGTTCAGCCAGAGCACGTCTCTGCTCTCTCTCGCTCTCAAAGCTCACAAAGCCACAGCACCTACAAACAATGGCAATCAGCTTAGGGAAATCTAAAAGAGATCATGTAAGGGAAACGTATTCATTAATTCTCACTTCGAGTATCCACTGCTGTCCAGAATGATCTTCCCACTGCAGCATGATGAAAAATTATAATGAAAGAACTCATACAACATGCCATCATCCACCTCCGGGGTGAGATCCGAGACAAAGAGGGAGAAAGTAGAGCTGCAGGGAACAACAGTGAGACAGGGCTAAGAACATAAATTAAATTAAAAGATAATGGAGCTCTTTGGCTCCAAGTTACTGTTGAAGAAACCAGCATATGCTGGTTAGGTATGTTCTGAAGCATGGCTGCTGGTTTGAGCTGGCCATTTGATAGTCATGAGCTGGTTTCAACTGTTCATGTGCTTGTTTAAACTTGTCATAAACTGGTTTAAGATGGTCATCTGCTGGTCCTTATCTGGTCCTGAGCAGGAGCTGGTTGCTTGGAAACATGACCAACCAGTTTATGGTCATCAAAGGATCAGCTTAAATGAGTTAATGACAAGCTAAGGCAGCTAAAGACCTTTTTACCAGCTCATGACCAACTAAGTACCAGCTTAAACCAGCTAATGGCTAGATTAAACCAGCTCAAGGCCAGCTAATGACCATCTTACACCAGCTCAAGACCATCTTAAACCAGCTCATGACAAGTTTAAACCAGCTAAAGACCAGCTTAAGACCAGCTTAAAACAGTTAAACCAGCTCATGACCAGCTAAAGACCAGCTTAAACTAGCTCATGACCAGTTAAACCAGCTCAAGACCAGCTTAAACCAGCTCATGTTCAGTTAAAACCAGCTAAAGACCATCTTAAACCAGCTCATGACCAGTTTAAACCATCTTAAACCAGCTCATGTTCAGTTTAAACCAGCTAAAGACCATCTTAAACCAGCTCTAGACCAGCTTAAACCACTTAAACCATCTTAAACCAGCTCATGTCCAGTTTAAACCAATTTATGTGGGCCATCCCAAGCATGGTTGCAATGTATTTACTGTCAAACTCTAAAATCAATTATTTGTATATATATATATATATATATTTTTTTTTTTTTTTTTTTTTTAATGCCATTACTTGGTCCATTATCACTGGTCCATGATACAATGTGCTCCTCAAATATTAGAATGTCACTTTTACATAATTTATTTTAAGGAAAAATAAAGAAAAATGTATACACTGTAATTTTGAAACAAAGGGACATATTTTTACTAGACTAGTGTGAATAAAAACGTATATTCTGAACCCCATGTGCATTTACAAAAACTGAGAAAGTCAAAAACAATGTAAATACATTTTAGAAATCCTATTCTTATGATTAAACCCAGTTCAAAAGCTTCTGGAAGCAGCATGTCAGAATTAATTCTGGTATTGAGAATTATTGTAGGTTTACTAAAGCTAAATTTGTCTTTCATATTCATCTTCTACAAATACAAATCTTGCAATGATATATTTATTTCTAAGCTTCACTTCTTCTTTTTATCCACACAGGATGTTCTTTGAATAACTGGTTGCTTGCAGCATTTGACTACACTAGTCATCGCAAAAGCTTTTTTAAACCATAGCAGTATACCAAAGAAAGAAAAAATGCATTTCTTACCAGCTGTCCCCAAGTTTCCCGTAGGTGGCACGACTCAACTTGAACCTCTTAGGCTGTAACATCACATTATATTATTATAAAAGGTAATGATAGTACAGTCTTTTTATTGCATGAAATTTTCTGATATTTCGCAGATGAAAAGGTATACACTTAAGGTGAGCATGATAGTGACTTGTGAATAATTACAGGAGTGGCAAAAGGCAAAGGTTTTCCATTCACTTTGCGGAGGCATCTCTCTACTGACGTTTCATCCATCAGCTCCACAAAGCCATAGCCGGCATTTTTCCTGGAGAGATCAACAACACCCTGACACTTAATGCACAGACAGCAGTGCTTGCATGTATCAGAGTTTCGTTATTTAGTTACAAAATAAACATAACTGTAATCTGTTACAGTGACTGTGAAAGAATATGTAATTAAAATAGTTACTTATTAAAGTGTTAATGATTACAAAAATGTTGATGATCACACACATTTTCATAAATCACATGCTGCTCTAAAAAAACGAGACACCAATGTTTTAGGAGTATAGGACATGCTTATTCGATAACTGTTTTGTTTCCTATTTGGGTTTTATTATGCAAAGATTTGATTTCAGAAACAGTATCATATATTAAACTCATAGCTTTTAAAAAAGAGGTGCTGAAAATAATTAAAATGATCAAAAATAATCACATGTAATAGATATAAAGTAATTGAAGTAGTCACACTACTTTTGAAATATAATTACTTGTAATCTGTAAATTATTACATTTCCAAACATTCCCAAGTAGACAAACTTTACCCGGTTATTTTGTCTCGGATTAGTCTGATTCTTATCACTGTTTCTCCCATATGAGCAAAAGCTCTGGAGATGAACTCTTCATCCATGTGGGGCTCCAGCTACACATGCATACAACACACACATCACAGATATACAGCCTGGTTTATCTGTATACACACTTTAAACAAGTCCTGGTGCACGTATGCCTGTAGATAGAGATATGTGTCTGTCTGCAGAACTCACGTTACCCATCCAGAGGCTATTCATTTTGCGTTCATACGACCTTTGGGCTCATTCGAGATGTTTCTGTTTCGGTTTAATTTTTAAGAATGCTTTTACAGTGGCGTCGAAATATTATTACTTTTTGTGTTTCTCCAAAACAGCGTTTTCGATTTGTTGGGATGCAAGTTGAGAGGCTCACAGCACGTGCAAGTGTTTATAAAAACTCATGTGGTCCCATAGCGTCGTCTAGAGGCGAGAACAAGAACTGAAGGGGGTTGTTTTGGTATTGGCCAATTTTTAAGCAGAGATATTTGTTTTATTTTATACTTAAAAATCATAACATTTAATTTTTTTCTGGTTTGATTTTTTTATTGAACATAGAAAGAGAAACACCAACGGGAACAAATATAGTCAAAAGCACAGCTCTGCAATATTTTTTTCAAGTAAATAAATGGATGACGTTAGTATAAAAACTCTTTTTTTCAATGAAATCAAGTTATAATTATAGGGTTCACATTTCCAGGGTTTATCGCACACTGTCACTGTCATGCACTTTCTATATTTTAAACCGTCAATACGAATATCTACTCCTCATTCATTTCAAGTGAATGGTGGAAAGTGGTTGTATTTTTCTCACCGCCACACGAGGGCGCACGACATCGCTGTTCTCATATAAATAAATGAACGCGCTTTCTCAAGCAAAGGTTGGTTATGAAAACATACTGGAGATGTACGTGTCCGTTTTCCTAAAATCAAAATAATAACAAGAGCCTGTAAGATTCGACTTGTCGATAATTCGAGAATTTTGAAAAGTAAAGCATAAAATATAACTTTTAAGATCATTATAACTATTAAACTGAATAATTCAAATAAAACTAAAACGTACAGGAAGCAGAAGTGAAAAGCAGCAATGCCGTGCTGGCAGAACTGTGCTGTTCAACTGGACTAGTTGCATTCCTCATCCTCATAAAAAGGAACTGTAAATACTAAAAAAAGGAACAATAAAAAATATATGGCAGACAAATTTGATATTGTAATCCTGAAGAATTCAGCCTGATCTTGAATTAAAGTAACAGCTTGCTCAATTTGAGACACGTTTTCATATTTCCTAACAATTTGACTTCACTATTTACATCTAATACCCACAGATGCACTCACGTGTATTTAACAGGCAAGTGAATCTAATACCAATTCTTATGGCCTGTTTGTAGCGTCACTAGTGAGAGTGCAGAGCTGATAGTGGGGATGAATAATTAACTACAGCTCTCTGATCATGTGTCAATATATACTCTCTTCAGTTTCAGGTCCAAAGATTATATGCAAAGAAAGAAGAAATAACGCGGAGTGCGGTGGTATAAGACGCTTCGTTCAATGTCAGTTTTGAGTTACACACAATACATTAAACCAGTTAAACCACTAAGCAGTGGTGTCTTCGTTCGTGTCTTTAATTTTGATGATCACATTCTCCAGCGAGATCCTACAAGGATTCAAAGAGCGTCCTGAGCTTTAGTGGAAGCAAGAACATCTGAGTTTCATCAAAAAGCGTAGCATAATTATGCATTCTAAAGTATTTTAATGTATTAATTATGCCTCATAACGCATTGTATGAGCTCGTCAATTTATAACGTTAACTGCAACCACACTTAGGTTACATTTAAAAAGCATAACCGTATCAACCAATTTGACTCCGCAAATAACACCTTTAACTTTGTTTACAATTATTCATGAAAAGATGTAATGCATTACAACATTATTTAAAGATGTATAATACATTATGCAGGCTTTAAGCAGTGTTACCAAATTGCTTGACCTCGTTTTTAAGATTTTTCACTTTATTATGACAGAATAGCGAAATGGGAGGGAGAAGGAGGCGGGGCCAGGAAAGGTCTTGGACTCGAACTCGGGACGCGCTTGCTCAATATTTAACATTTTGTAATAAAAATCCTACAACCGCGTTATTTCAGACTTATGGTTTCATCTGTATCTTTAAACAAAATTATTAAACTATCATAATCAAACATAGAGTTAAAAAATTGTGTTGAGCTATCAAAATTAACCTGAAATACATTTAACACTCACTTAACTTAATTTGATCACCTTGAATATGTTGCTTATTATTGATCTGCGTTTTTTTTTTTTTTTTTAAATAAAAGTGATTTCCAAGCACATAAACGTAAACGTACTACGGCACCAATATAAAGAGAACTATATTGAAAATAATTGCTTTTTGCACTTTTTATTTGACCCATACATCACAATTTCATCATCTTCTTGGAAGACAACAGCATTTCTTTCCCTAATGATCATTCTTTTATTTTGGCCAAAAAGGGCGTTGGTCCAAAAGCAAAGCGGTACAGCACAAAGAGACCACAAGAAATCGTTACAAACAATAACGACGGAGGAAGATTCACAATCATATTATGAGCCAGCTGTCTGTGCGTGCAGGTCCCACATCCTCAACTTCGACCGCAGAGAACAAGAGAGGCATATACTGCAAACAAGACCAACTGGGAGCAGCAGACAATACCAGACGAAATGAGTTAGATGTGGGACCACGACTACAGTATACAGTATAAAAATTAAGTACCAATATGATCAACATAACATGCTAGAGGATAACCTGTTGGAAATGTCAATGCTACAACCTGCAGTGAGCTCAAATTGATGGCAATAGACATGTGCATGTGAACTATGCCGCATGGAGTGATTCGGCTACTAGATGATGAATTTCGTGGTTGCAGCTGAAGTACTGAGCTAATTAGGAGCTCAGGGAGGGTTTGCATTGCTGATCAAACACACACCAATATTTAGCGTGTTACCAGAATGAATAACAGGAATGTGTTGGAGTATATTGCCCACTCATTGGGTCAAGCAGATCTCTCTTATTATTATTCTGCTATTAAATTTATGTCTGAGCATGTCAAAAAAAGTGTCTGGGTCATATTTCATCCCTTAAACAAAAGACAAAATAATACATATATATATTGCAAAATTATGCCTTTTTTGCATTTTGAAATTATCTTCATGACAAATTAGCAGAATTTTCATTATAGCAATGCAGATCAATTTAAATGTAAAATTGGTAAACCACTATGTATGTGTGTATATATATATACACACACATACATACACACATACTACTAATACATTAAAGGTTAACTGCCATGAATGAAATTTCACAATACAAAAATAAACCAAATTTTTTTAAAATCCAAAACAATGTGGGATTCATCCTTATAATGGACTTTGGAATAAGGTTTGTACCCAGAAGACAGAGGAAAATGTTTGTATGGAAAACACATTCGTACAGACATTTATTGGCACAGTTTAACGCAAAGGAACATTTTTTCAGTCGCTGAATTTGGGAATGTTAAACGAGGGGGGGATGTTTCGAAAAGAGCATACCTGTGGCTTCAACACTGCTAAAAGACCCAATACAAAGCAGTGTGCTTAATATAGAATCCAATGCAGCTGCTTCATGCGGGAAACTAGGGCCTTTGTTTTTAAGGTACCAATGCATAATAGATTTCAGCCCCATGGAGATTTAACCATTTCTAAATGATCTTTCAATACTAAAAGCGGGAATTTATGAGGGCCATCTACACAAATTGGCAATCTGATTCAACTACTGGACACAAAATGATTCCTGTGTTTCTTGGAGTGTGGATTAGTTCAATCTGGAATAAATGTAAGGTTGCTGCCCAGATTAGGTGACCTAATTACTACACATCCAAGCGCTCTGATCCAAACCAGATTAAGACAAATTAGTGGCGTTTACAAAAGAGGACACAAGAGAGGAAATAAACAAGATCGTTAAAATAAAAGCATGAAGGAATGAATGAGTGAACGGTTTGAGGGTAATTATGGTGGTACAGAGTAAGTATGTGCTTTTCTGTTGATTGTTTTTTGGCATGTGGCATGGCATTGAGACATCGAGGCAGGCACCGCCAGCGGAGCAGAGGGGGACAGGCAGGCCTCCCTTTGGGAATGTGGACATGGACCAAGGAAGGGAAGAGGATGATGGTTGCTACCAGGTTTGGCTCTCATGCAAGCTTCAGAAACTGTTCCACTGAGTCTGACTCCACCGCCTCAGAAAACATCTCGTAGTTCTGGACGAAAGAGAAATACACAATGTGAGTTCTAGTATGTTTACCCAGACCTAACAAAATGGACAAAAAGGGGAAAATACTGTTTGTTTCATCATTCAGTTCACAAATGTTGGTAACCAAACAGTTGCTGGTAGTCATTGACTTCCATAGTATTTTTTTATACTACTGAAGTCAGTGGGAACCGTTTTTTTTTTCTTGCTAGTAATTCGTTTAAATATCTGAAACTTAAAATAGATTATGCGGTCTAAAACACTAAACTGTTATGATATGTCTCTGGCTCAGCATCACACAAAGTGTGAAAGCATGTTTGATTTTAACAGTGAATGCTCTAAGTGCTACATAGTCCACACTGAATGGTTATAAATAAAACATTTAAATCAATGCTTTTTCAGGGTATGGAGGGGGGTCAAATGTAATGACATGAATTTCCATTTTTTTTAGGCAACTTAAAAATTTTAAGTCCAAACCAAACCCTGTGCTGTTAGTCCTCCTTACCCCGCAGTACTCGTCTTCATTAAATATCTGAGGTGGGATTGCCACGGGGTTGCCAGATTTAGTCCTCATCTCCTCCCGAACATCTCCGCCCACCGAGATGTCAATCAAATCATACTTGATGCTTTTACTATCCAGAATACGCATCACCTCGGCCTGCTGAGACTTGATCTGAGAAACAAGGAAAACAGGCAAGGTCAGACAGTAAGTAACTGCGCATTCCTTTCCCGGCACTGCTGTTTTGTTTAATAACTGAACTGAGCTACTGTCTCGTTTGCATTTGTCAAATCACCAATAACATTATTCAGATTTAGCTCAAGCTTCAAAGACGTCTTCAAGAGAACAACTACAAAAGATAGAGAGTCAAATGAAGAGCTTCTTCAGCAACAACAACAACATTTACAGGCTACAGGCAACACAAATGTGAATGTATTTTTACACTACTTCCTGAAAACGCAAACTTATCATGTAAAAACATTATTTATTTAGGAAGTTTATGCACTTATTTAAATTGCAGGAAATGCATTATAAACAGTTCGGTCCAAACAATCTTCCCATTTGGTCTTTAATGTACTAAATTATATCATGCGTGGAAAACTGTACTTTGCTTTTAACATCCAGTGGGTTTTTTTCACAATACAAAATGCTGAGTTGATGATTAATAATGAAACACTGTGTGACAAAGCTATATTCAGGAAGTTGGGTCGTATCTGCAGAAACCACACCTTGAACAATTTCAATGACGATCTCATATATTAAACATATTTCTAACAATCCTTTTAGCATCTGCACTGGGTGACCAATTATTAAACAAGTATTTAATACAACAGCCTCCTGCAGATGCTCTTCTAGTTGTCTTTTTATTAATATTAGATGATTTAATTTGCTTTGCTCTGGTCGCAAGTGTTAAATTATTTTTGCTATTATTGTCATAATTATTATCAATACTAATTTGAATGTAAATTATAACACGAAAGTAAATTCCACGACATGGTTGGCCATGTGATCTCAACATAACGGCACCCCCACTCCACGTAAATTAATTTATTTACTATAAAAACCTTTCTCGAAAGTGTTTCTCATGGAGTAAAATTGTAAAAACAAACAAACAAATTAAACAACACAGTGCACCTTCAGTATTCACTGCTCTTCGCGTCGTTTGTATACCAGTTGATCTAGAAATACACGAAAATTAGTAGTAAATCGCAACGCATTTTTCCTTTATTCATAACAGATGTGCACAGAAAGCTGCAATGCAACTGTAGCGTGCAGCAGCTCAAGTATACAGCGATCCAATCCCATTTAGCGTTATGTCGCGTACAGGATTTAAAGAGGACGTTGTTATTTACGCGCAAAAAAAAATCATATATAGTTTATAAGTGCACACTGATGCAACATTAGTGAGAGAAGAACTCCATTCAACAGACAGACAACATGACTTCCGCTCTCAACCCAATGCACATCATCCTTTCAACATCGCTACAAACAAACCCAGAATCTACAAACAGCTGCGCTTTGCGATCGCTTGAAGCGTTCGAGTGCCACAACAATGCCTTACTACTTTATTTCTCCGCATTCGATGTTGCAATAGCGTTGAAATGTGTGTAGATGCATGGTACCGGAGCGGCTGGGTGTGTCTGGAAGCCTAATCCTCCATTTCAACTCTATTTAACTCTGCATTATTCGCGTGCACCGCTCGCTTACTGCGTCCACGAGGCCACAGGTTTATTCTCACCTCTCTCGATGCAGTGACGGTGGTGTAATACAGTTTGATGCCCATAGCGTTGATCGTAACGTCCCTTTGTGTTTCTGGATGCTATCAGTTCCCGTTCTCTCGCTCTTCAGTCGCTGTTTCACCAGACACCCGCTAGTCACTCATTTAAAGAGACAGCGTCGTATTTCTACACAAGGAAATACGCTGAAGGTTTAATTGGCGGCCTTTTGTTTCCCTCGTGAAAATGTAAGTAAACAGTTAAAGTAGCTATACTAATAACAATGGACGACATATTCATTTACAAAAAATACACGTAAGCTTAATTTTTGGATTCAGTTCTCAAATGTAGCTGTATTAGCATATGGCTGGTATTTTGCATTTACAGTATTCTCTGTTATATTTTAATGGACATACTGTTAAAGGACAGGATAGGCCTACCTAAAATGAAAATTTTCATGCTCAAGTTTCTGTCTTCCGTTAAACATAAAAGAGAATATTTTGAAGAATGTGGGTACCCAAATATTCATCATCATTTTTTTTTTTTGTTATACACTTTATTTTCCACAAAAGTAACAAAATACACGACAATACAAACATAAATATACAAGCACTGCATTAAAAACGTGACAACATTAATTCCAGTAGGCCTACTTCGTAATACGTTTTAATAGGCTACTGTGGAAGATTGCACACATTCTACAAAATATCTTTGAAAGAAAGAAACCCGGGTTCGGAAAAACTTGAAGGTGAGTAAGTGATGACGGAATTAAAATTAAAAAATGTAAAAAAAAAATAAAATAAAAAATCTTTATGTTATGCATTGTCACAGTCCTTGTTAACATTTTTAACAATGCCATAAACAAAAGTCATTATAACATCATTCTAAATGTGAACTCTCTGCCTTTATTGTGATGTTATACTGATATTATACTGAAAACAATGTGTAGAAATAGCAACAATAAATAATCGTTTCACATAAATACTATTACTAATAATAATAATTTCAGGAGTTGCTCAGAATTCAATTTTTACTAAACTACTGTACTGACCTTTTCTGTCAATAACACATTATAAATAACAAGGAAAACAGGATAATACATCAACAGATGTGTGCATGTGTACATCGACCCATATGCCTACAGTAACAGAGAGGAAGTTCCTCCCTCAGATAAAGTTTATCAGTGTGTTCACAGTCCAGTCCAGTCGCAGCCCTGCATTACTGCATCAGACATTTTCCAGGAAACTGTCAACAGTTTCCTGTCGCACAGTCCACCGGGGACATTCATGTTTTCTGACCTTTTTATATTTGTGCCAGCAAAACTATTTTAACCTATTATAAAGCTGACCACTTCAAAGTAAACACAAGAGGGCAGTACAGCCTCACTTTAAGTGTTTACTCAAATCACATGATCTTTCTTTCACTCTATAGAATGTTCTATGGCCCAGTTTTGCAAGATATAAGGAGTAATGCGACTGCATAAGGATTAAATGATAGATATTTATCAGGAAGGTACAGCATTGTGTGTAGCATACAAATTACTATTGAATTAAAACGTGTATTATTTTTTTCAAACTGTAACTTTGTTCACTTGTAACTTTGAAGGTAATGGGACACATGACATGCATAAATATTATTAGTTTTATTTTTTTATTAGAATTAGTTATGTTTAGATTATTTATAATTTATTTATATTAGAAGTAATGAATATAAACGTAAAATAAAATAAATAAAACAATTAATTGCATTGTTTGATTTAAATTACATTAAGTTTTTTAAATAATTAATAAATATTTTTTCCCCCTCATGAACCTCCAGGGAAATCCTGATGTTTACTGTTCAGTAAGTTGTAGGCTCAATTTTATCATTATTATTCAGTCAAACTGCCATTATTTATACACAAACCTGTGAGGCACAAAAATCTGGCAACAAAGCAGGAGTTGGTTTTAAATATTTATTTGTAATCAGCACATTCTAATTAATATAATTTAAACATTAGTAGGCATTATATACACTGTGGAACATTATTTAGTGCTTTAATTAAGGATCCTGGGCGTCCCTTTTATATAACAGGAAAAAATTGCAACACTAGAAAGGCGAATACTTGGGAGAAAAAAACCCCAAATGTTATAAATGTTGACCTGGTGAAAGTATATTTGTGTATCTGCATTGCTTTTCCCTTTAATATCCAGATAAATGACCCGGGTTTATACTGTAAGTAGGCACTGGTTTGTGCAATAATTCAATAAAAACATTAGTACTGTCCATTCAAAAGCAAGTAATCTCAATAATCTATTACTACTGTGTGTTATCAGTTACAATGATGAATCATTTAGCTTCATATAAAATGCTCAGTAAGGCACAGCAGTGATCATGAATGCATTGGTAATACTGTCTCTCTTTATAGGTCCAAAAAATTCTGATTAATATGATGATCAATGTTATAATACTGCGTCCTATCAGTTTAAAAAGACAGCATTCATAACAAAATCTGCAATTTAGAAGTTACATACTTCAGGAAAGAAAGAAAAACGCCTAAATGTTCAAACTGTATTCCGGCTTCATTAATGCTTTCTTGCTGGTTGGTGTGTAACAGAACAAGACCAATATTAAAGCGATAGTTCACCCCGTCTTCATTTACTCGCCCTCATCTCATTTGAGCAAATGATGACACAATTAACATTTTTGGGTGAAGTATCACATTAGCAAAAGCACCTACTTCAAAATACATTCAGGAACACTAACAGTTAAATGAATGAAGCATTTGCTCAAAGTTCAGTCCTTGAACAGCATGTGTACAACAAATAAACTCATAACCTGATCCCTAATCTAACACTGTAAAATCGAATTTGTTGATAGAAATGTTGCTTCAAGACCAACAAGAACACTGATACAGAAACATGCAAAATTACTGCTAGATAACGGCTGCATGGGCCTGAATACATCACAAAATGCCCATAACTATAATGCTCCTTGCAAGAGTGCCCAGGTGCAGCATTAACCCATTTAATCCCACCGTTTTCATTTATTAAACTCTAAAAACCTGATGATTAAGTGCACTTCCTGCAAATATGGAGAAAACACAATATGTGCAGCCCAAATTGTCACACGATCAATTTATTTCCTGCAGCTTTGAGAAGATGATGAATGAATCAAAGCTCCAAAACGAAAGGGAAGTCAAGTATGTTAACATATTTTTGGTCCACATTATATTTAAGGTGTTCGGTATTAATATATGAATTTGCATATATATTCAGTTTTGTTGAGTGTGGTCTTGATGGTCACAATTGTGTCACCATAAAGCCCAATTTTCCACACACCTTTTCCCAAAAAACTATTATTCATTATTATTTCAAACAATTACTTATGACTCATTTGAATACTTTCATGTCCGGGAAAAATTAAAGGGGTTAAGGTGCAGGACAAACCATTGTATTCTTTACTTAGTTTTTTCCTTGTAACTGACTAATCTTTTTACTTTTGCAAGCATATACAATGCTATCAGAGTAGCGGTGATGGTTGTTAAAATAAAGAGCGCAACAAAGAACAATGCCTCGCCATTGGCATGGAGTTTTACATAGAGGTCTCTGCGGTTGAGGTAGTCCAAATATGAAGCTTGGATCTGGCACACTGTACACAAAACCATCAGTACGTGGAATACCTGATGACTCTGACCTAAGAAGTCACAGTGACCTGGGAACCAGTGCTCGGGAACAGGCTGAGTGAAGAAAAAAGCGCTGGAAAGAAAAAACACCACTTGGCCGAAGTGAAAGTTCAGAGCAGGACAGTTTCTGAAGCCGTCCCTCGTCCAAGACTGTAACCAGAGGACACCGCGATGAAACACGGGACTGGTGTCCCAACTGTAAGCGACAGCTGAAGGCACCACTTGGCCTACTTTACGAACCCAAGAAGGAAGACTGTAATTGCGATATTTCCCGTAACAGCAGCCGAGGCAAGACAGGCAACACAAGAAGCTAGCAACAGGCATAAAGAAACCTCGTACACGTGCGTGCCAGCTTTGCTCAATGGCGTAGTAGTAGTGCGCCACTGCACTGCCATACTGATACAGCGCCACTCCTACGTAATCTAGATAGAAGAAGCCATAGTGGCATAGCTCAGATTTAGCTGCGAACAGGTGGGCCACGGTGCTGAAGGTCAAGTAGCTCGCTGAGGACAAGAGCAGGATGAGGAGCGGCCAGGAATGAGGGTCGTTCACGAAATCGACAGTTTCCGTAAGCCGAGCAGTTTTCGCAAGGACAACTAGCGCGCCAATTAGGTGTGTCCAAACGTTTATGGTCTCGTTGTGCCGCTGTAAGAGGGACAGGGAGTAGTAGCGCCAGTTCTGGTGAAGCGGCCGGTAGCCAGAGTGAACGTAGCGCTCACGGAAAAACCCGGGCACCTCCGTGTCGCGCAGGGTGTCGTCCGTGGACATGAGCGTCCCAGTGAGCATCTGGGGAACACGCCTCACCTGCTGCAGATTAATGAAGAGCCGGCCAATTTGCTCCATGACCATCGTCGCCATGGTGACCTTAGGAGACGCTGGGAATTCAGAGAGAAAGAAATATGTGAAAATATAAATATTGTTTTGGTTAAGGCTGCAGTCCGTAACTTTCTGTAGTTAAAATGATCCATAATCAATATTTGAGCATAACCAGCCAGTGTTCAAACGGTTACCTTACTTCAGCCTGTTTCACAACGGTTAGCTTATAATAACGTTTTAATTTGAGTGACACAGGTAGGTTTTTTGGGCAGGAAATTTGAGCATGGCACTGCGTCATTACCTCACACCTATAAATACAAAGACTGAGTCCCGGCTACTAACATTAGCTATAGCATGAACCTGCAGGAGGCTAAACGTTAAAAACTTTTTCTCACAGCAGTTGGAATGATTTAAATGTATCATCTTGATGGTGGATTATAATTCAGAAAGGATCATGTGTTTATAAAACACATGTGAATTTAATTACAGATAGCCTGGAATTACACAAGATTTGTACTTTAAAGACGAATGGTTTGAAGGGAGCATAGTTTGCTTTTTGGGTAAAAACAGCTATGAAATTAGAATGGTGTGACTGATTAGACCGTAAAGAAATGTAAATCTACAAGCTAGGACACACTAAACTCATAGTCACGCAATGCTGATGTTAACATTAATAATTTGAGAGTATAACAGTAACAATATTTTGCAGGGTTTGATGTGATGTGAGCCAGTGGCGATTTCTTTAAGACTGCAAGAGAAGCTCAGCTCCCCTATAATGTCACAAAATTAATGGTCAAATTATGTACTTTTGTATTAACATTTTATTGACTAAAATGCGTTAGAAAACGTTCATCTCAAAGACGAGCTCGTTCAGAATCAGTTAGTTATAGCAGGTCGGCTGACTTGATTTTCTTCTCATACATTCATGTAGCGTCACAGTGCATTTCCCCGTTGAAGCACAGCGTCCATTGACTGTTATTATACTAATCATAATAACAAAGAACTTGAATTTTTAATGAATTTTGTCATTCTTCGTGCCAAATTTCACATCCACAAGCAAAAATTTGCTAAAGCGTGCCCAAATATTGAAACCTTCCTCTTCTAAATTAAATACAACATAAAAGCTCTTGGTTTAACTAATAATAGAAAAAGCATTAAACTCATTGCAATTTATGACTCCTTTTTCCCAATCTCTGACTGCATATCCTTTTTTTGTGTGTGTTCTTTTCTTTTACTATGTTATGTGCTATGTTTATATACCTCCCTTATAATTCAAACTTTTCTTATGTATGTTCCCTTACTTGTATCCTTACTGAATTATTTGTACATCACATTGTATCTTTTTTTACTAAATTGTACCTGCTTTGTTTTTTGTTTGTTTTTTCTTATTCAATTTAAAAAAAAAATAATAAAAAAAACAGCGTCCATTGACTTCAATGGGGCTGCTTTGAACGTTTTTTTTTTTTTTTTTGAGTGCTTTGAAACTAGACGGTCATTGGATAAACGCTGCAATTATGTCCCGCCCACGGACGCTCAGCGTCTCTGGCGGTGAATGAGGAGCAAATGAGGAGTGGGCGGGCCTGGACTCCGAGCTTCTGCGTGATGATTGGAGGGTCTGTTGAAAGATTGAAAAGATCCTTTTGACTGACAGCGATTTTGTACTATAAGGAATCGCTGAAGCTATTCGTGCTTATCGCGGATTTCTCAAGTTCAGTCGAAATAAAAACTGCTGCAACCTATTTCTTTATATTTGCTTGGCGAAATTGCTTGATTTTCATCATACATTTCACACAATTATACACCACATTCCTTGTTTCACTTTTACAGAGTTTAATTTTTTTTTTAGATCGTTCATTCAGTCACTGGAAAAGACGCCTAGTTGGTACGACAGGGTCACAGACCATTTTCTTGAAAAGGAACGTAGGGCAGAATTTACTTTTAAATAAATATACAATTTTATGATGTAGGCCGAAAATGAGCTTCCCCTATTTGACAGACCTGTAGCCGCCACTGATGTGAGCTAATCGATCATTAGATTTCAGAACCAAGACTTGCTCAGATAACAATATACGGTGAAAATTCTTATTTGGGCCATATACACCCTCCAAGATGTACTATAGAATCTGTGAGAACTAAGCACAGGATTCACGACAACAACACTCACCTCAAAACATGTAGATAATTACATAAGAAGCTGCATTTCCAGCTTTTCAAACATAGATGTCACCAAAGAGGCAAAATTTACAGACCGCAGCTTTAAAAGATTTTATATTTTGCTCATTCTTACTTTTGCATTACGTTTTGTTACCTGGGTTGGGCTAACTTATTTATTTGTAATAACAGAAAAAACAAAAAGTAATGTTTTTGGTGAGTGGAATTAATAAGCCAAGCTGTTTCCGACTGAGCACTTTTCTTTTCTGTAAATTAGTACAGTGTTACAAATGTCACACGTATACGTGAGTCTTTAAAAACGTTCTGTTCAACAAAGATAATGTTGTAAAGTCCACAAACATGATGATGCAGTGAAACATTATTGAAATCACTTAGAATAATTATAAAAACATTGACAGCCAATCAAAATAAATTCCGCTTTAAAGAGCTTTTATAACTGCAGTACTGATAAAGAGAACAATTCCTTCCACTGGATCTTGATCATTCATTCTTGGATCGAAAAGGGCCTTAAGGGCTTCTGCTTTTCCACGCGAGCTGCGCAAGCTTTTCTTCATATGAGGATGTTTTGATAGCAGTCAAAAATAAAGATGAACAGGAAGCATCGGCTACGAAAGGTGTTTAAAATTTAGAAGAACAACCAGGAGTTCAGAGTTTTTGAGTTATAGTTTACTAATATATATATATATATATATCTTACTATAAAAGTTTTGAAACCCATGTGAAAGTAAATATGCTAATGATCGATTTTTTTATTAGGCTAAATAAACTACACCAATGGATAACACATTTCCATTTTCTGTTTATTAGCGTTTTCTATAGACATTAGCAACAGGTGGTCAAAAAGTTACTCTGTTCCTTCTTACTGATGAAAATATTCATGAAATCGTGGTTTTTGTGGTGAAACAAGTTGATAAATATTCCATCCAGAATGTCATTAATGTGTCAACAGGAGCCGAGTTTACTAACAAACGCACAGTATTAAATCAAATCGCACGTTCTGTGTTCTCATCGCAGTCGGATGTCGGCTAATGTAAAACGCCACTCTGTTCATGGACTGCGATCGTAACAGTAGCCTAAAAGAAGCATTTAGAAGACAGTCTAGCATCAAAACGACCAAAGAATGGAGACACCCTTCAAGAGACGAGTGTTGTTTACCTTTTGTGGTGTCTTCCGCAAATCCCGCACCGCAATAAATTTGAGTGGAAGTGGATGTAATGTGGGCGAGCTGTTCTCTTCCTCTGTTTCTCGGTAGTCACGCCTCTTTGGCAGAGACACCGCGAAAAGGAGATGCTGTCAAACAATTATCGTCATGTCTTACTTGTGTAATGCATGAAAAACCAGGCAGGCCACGTATAGTAATTTCAGAATGTTGATTCTATCTGGATGTATCTACTAGGCTACTTTACTTTATACTTTAAAAAATATATCTGATAAATAAATAAATAAAATCCTGTTGCTCGATTTGCTCAAGGGGGATTTAAATATTTGTATTTAATAATGCAATGTCCTTTTACAGTTATACAACAAACAAACGACAACCACTGTCAATTTGAACACCAAATTTGAAGGGTTGGGCAAAGATAGGCTACATCAAGTATTGTAAAATCAATGAAATACCGAACAAGTAGGCTAAACAACGCTTGATGGCAACAGCTTTTCTCTACCCGAGTCATGCAATACATCTAACACATATCAGTCAAACAATCCTTTATTTATATAGCCTAGTGATTTTAACAATATAGATTGTGTCAAAGCGCTGTAATACCTTTAGCTAAAAATTCAGTGTTTAATATTTTCATTATATATTACTGACACTGCCCTGATAGCACACATACACCTAGGAGAAGTCTATTTGACGTCTGCATGTACATCTGCAAGATGTATTATTTAGGTTGTTTTCTCATTTGCAGTACATCTCCTTTTAGATGTCAAATAGATGTCTATTAGATGTCTTTGAGATGTTTATGATTTAGAATGTATGTAAAACTGACATCTGAAAGACGTCTGCCAGACGTTTTTAGACAGCAGATGCTCTCTGAGACCTTTAACAGACATCTTGCAGACCTACTTGTGCGATCTGGGAACAGTATCAAATTGAATTGGAGAATACAGTTACCCAGATAGCACAGGGGCATCTGCAAGATGTCTGTTAAAGATCTCTTGATCTGCAGGTCTTGCAGATGTAAATGCAGACGTGTAATAGACGTCTCCTATATGTATGTGTGCTATCAGGGCAGTGTCAGTAATGTATAATGAAAATATGAAACACTGAATTTTTAGCAAAAGGTATTACGTTATTAAATGCAGATACGTCGTTGTCTAGATCAGTGCAGTTTAAATAGGAATTGACAGCAGCTAGGAACCAAAACTCCACCTGTGAAAAAAGAACAAAAATCCAAAAAGACCAGTACTTCCAGTTTAATTTCAAACTCAGCCATGTCAGATGGTGTGTGTGTGTGTGTGTGTGTGTGTAATAAATGCAACCGTAGGTCAAATATTAGCATATCCCTGCGATCTCCCAGTTAAAGGTTAGATTTAAAGTATAATCAGCAATTATTGTTACCAAACATGTATCATTTAATTGAATTACTTGAGGTTGGTAAGACAACTGATGGCACCTAATAGCAGCTTTTCTAACTATAATTATACATTTGATTGTTAATAAATATGTAAGGAATAATTGACGACGGGCTGTTGAATTATTAAAAAATTAGTTTGGCTGGTGTCGTTGTGGGCACAGCTTAGAACATTAGTCAGCCAATCAGAATCAAGCATTCAACACACCGTATAGTATAAAATAATATAACACATGTCAGGCAGTCATTTAAGCATTGGTAGGAAAATTAATTATCCTATTAAAAAGCTAACTCAAACCAATTATTATTATTGTATTATAACTCTATTGCGCTATATCTAAATAGCGATAGATTCTCCATTTGTGATATGGTATCAAACACACTTTTATTCTATATGTACATATGTTTTAGAGATTCAAAAGATTTAGAATTCACATCAGTTACTTCACAAAATATTTCTGAATAGGATGTCTACTTCATAAATATTTTTAAAATATGGACAAATATGATTCATAACACTCAAACAATAAATGGAAATCAAGAGTGCCTGTATATCACCTAGTGGAAAGGTTTGGTTCTGCATCCACAAAATCTTTCTATCTCAAAAAATGTAGAGATATCAACCTAAACGTTGACACAGAACTTTTTCAGATGATTGGCTTTGATTTTCTTGAAGATTTTGTGGCAAAATGCTTTGGAAATTTGCTATTATATATCAAATATAAAAATATTATTTTTTTTATATTTTATATTTTCTTACATTTGAACTTCTATAACTTTTAAAATTGACTTTTATAACAGTTTTGGTCAATTCTACAATAATCTGTGAGGTTTCACCTTTCAAACGATTCCAATTTTTGCATCCGTTTGCATCTGTCAACAATTTTTAGCAAAAAACTCATGTTATGTCAATGCTCAAAAGTAGGATTTACAGTTGAAAGGCTAAATTTGAGATAAAATGATGTTTAGGGAACTTGAAAGAGTTGTTAAACTCATTAAGACACTGACAGTAGAATACACTTCAGGACTAGAGTTAAGGAGCTCTGACATCTGAAATTTGTTGTTATTTTCTGTGTATTTCATTTGCTTTTGAATGGATGCCTATGGGAGTCAAATTGACCCATGAACATCACAAACGTATAAACATTACTGTATGCATATTTCACAACACATGTTGCATGTTGAAACTTTGCATGTATGTACTTGGCCCTAAATAAGGAAAAGTCACAAAATGTAAAGAAAAAAAAAACATAGGATTATTAGTATTTCAAGAAGATAATTCTCATTTTTACAATTTTTGGCTGACAAAGTATTAATTTGTATTGAAATGACTGGGAAAATGCTACTTTTTTGCTTCATAGGATAGGAAAAAACAAAAATAACAAAATATAACCAAGATATGTTCTTACTTTGGTTCTGTAAAGTGACCTTAGAACATAAAAGTAGACAGGTCAAATTGACCCCCTTACAGTGCGAACATAACTATCGTTTTTTTGGACGTTTTGTTATGCCCCGTCTAGGAAAGAAGCAAAACATGAAAGGAATATCCAGAACAACAGATTTTCTTTACAATAATTGTTTATTGGAAGTTTAGGTTCAGGAGCTGACAAGGCCAAAATAACAAACAAAAGTCCTGGTTTTGAAATGTCTACCTTACCTACTCAAAACAAAATAAAAATAATATAATCCCCTTCCCTAACTTCCTATCACAAAAACACAGAACAAAATAATTTTTAAACAAAAATGGCATCAGACTCCCTACGGTCCTGTGACGATCAGCTGGATGTGCCAGCAAGACTTTGGATGGCACTCCAGCTCTCCATTAACTGTGTGTATGTTTACG
>JAUYWG010000056.1:2579241-2592120 GCA_034779775.1 Enteromius afrohamiltoni | reverse complement strand
CCTAACTGTCTGTCTACGCTCTGTGTGTAAATAAAACAGCTTGCACTTAAATCCGAATGCTTCCTCGCCTCCTCCCTTGTAACAGGTCCCAATTTAATATTTACAATATTTACAAAGATGTGTCAAACACCAAACTTAGAGGGCAATCCCAAAATCTGCGTCAAATGGGATAAATAAGTCCGATACACCAGTAAATCTTTGATAATCTACTAACAGCTAAATACAGAAACTGACAAAACAAACATACCTCACAACTCTCTCTAAACAAGCCACAAAATACAGTTTTGTCTCAGTTTACATAATGGCCACCAACTGCCCCTGAGGAAGTGATGTTGTGACTTTTAAAACTCTGTAGACCAATCAGAGGACAGCAGTAATCAGCTTGCAGGAGCCAATCAGGCAGCTTTTCTCTAGGGAAAGCAGAAACACAGACACACAACACAGCAGAATAACCACAGTTTTGTAACAGTTTCAAAAAACATCAGTGAGTTGAAACTTTGCGTGCATGTTCTTGACCCTAAATGAGGAAAAGTCACACAATTTCAAGAAAAAGACATAGGTTTATTAGTATTTCAGAAAGATTGAAAAAAGAAATGATAGCTCATTTTTACCATTTTTGGCTGACAAAGTATTTATTTGTATTGAAATGACTGGGAAAATGCTACTTTTTTGCTTCATAGGATAGGAAAAGATGAAAATGATGAAATATAGCCAAGATATGTTGTAATTTTGGGTCTTTAGAATGGCCTTAGAATATAAAATATGCGGGTCAAATTGACCCAGGAACAGTACAAACGTAACTATTATGTTTTGAACATTCCAAAACACATCAGTGAGTTGAAACTTCGCATGCATGTTTATGACCCTAAATTAGAAAAAGTCAAAACATTTCCAGAAAAAATACATAGGAAGTTAACTGATATTTCCAACAGCTCAAAAATCAAAAAGGGTCAAATGGACCCGGAACAGTACATGAGGGCTAGTATTATTGTAGGCCCTCTGTCTCTTTTCAGTAATCAGAGATTTTCTCATTTATCTCATGGTTTAAATGACTTTTCTCTAACGCTTTCATGAAAAAGGATTCAAAGTTTTGAGTGCCCAAAACGCTGCAATCTGGTGGTTTAAAATAAAGCAGCCAAAAACCTATGAAAGAAACTTAATCGGACCAAGCATTTACCACAGTTTACCACAACTCATGTTACATACACAAATAAAAAGTTCTAACAGTTAAAAGATCTAACAGTTTGTGTTTGTTGAATTTCTTTCTCCAACAATTTAATTTAACCATTCAACTGTGGCATTCAATGACCAATCAGTCATTCTTGAGAAGTGGGACAAAACAGGAAGCAAAACAGAAAAAATAAAACATTGCACTGAGACAAATTAAATCAAGAATATTATATGTAAGCTATTGAACTATGCTTTGATTCAACCTCCCAGCTTTTCTCTTTTTTTTAACAAAATGTGCTTTTTATAATATAATATAATATAATATAATTTCAACTTTATCTTTAACAGCAGCCTAGATGTGTTTAATATTTGAAAACACATTCTCATGTTAGCAGACAGATTACACTTTCCCATGTGACTAAAAATTCCTCAACAAATATTAAATATCATAATAAAATATTAGCAAAATATTTAACGGAGGTGACACATCTGACAGTGGTGATAAAAACCTGAATTTGTAGTAATTTTAACTATCAATTACTAATTACTTACACAACAAACAGTAAGTATGTTGGCCCAATGTACAAATATACAATTGCATATGGCTAATATTTAATTTTCTTGAAATTACTCATATTATTCATATTGTATAACTGATTATGTCTGACTGAAAACTAAGATCTGGAGTCAGTTTCATGAAAGGTTTTTAAGTCTTAAAAGTTAGTCAGCTATTTTTATTCTTTAAGACTGGTAACAATTTAAAAAAAAATCAGTTACATAATATTAGTTAAGGAAACGTTTAGCAGACTTAAATTTAAGACTAGTCTTAACCTTCTATGCAACTGGCCCCTGGGGGTTCGGACCATGATGGCGCTCTAGCGGTTGATAAACAGAACTGTGTGCGTCTTGCGGAAGAACACTGTAGACTGAGCTACTTCTTTCTGTTTATGACTATGACGAATCACCCAGGTAACGTTATGTGCGACTCCGCGACCAGTCTGAAATAGACCGATTACAAACACTTATTATAGGCAGGGCCGGATTAACATGGCCAGGGGCCCCTAGGCTACAGGTTGCTGACCCACAGGCCATCCTTAATATCGTTGTTCAACTGTGGCATGAGTGACGTGCGTCTGACATTTATATACTGAAGGAGGATTTGCCTCAGCGTCCACTTATTTAAATGTTTATTTTAATCCAAAGGATATTAAGTTTATTCTTTCTTTTGACCAATTGGGGGCCCCCTGGGAGGCGGGGGCCCCTAGACTGAAACCATATAAAGCCTGTGCATTGATCCGGCCGTGATTATAGGTGTACCTTAGTGATTCAGGACAAGCCAAAAACACGGTTTGGAAAATGGATTCACGGTGTAATCGCTTATTATATAAATTTAGCAATTTTTGAGCACAAAAGAAGTTACAGACTGCAGTTTTAAAGTGAATAGGCAGACATTGGTCATGTGATTTCACAAACCTCAAATCAATGCAAGTATAACAAGCCTCGGTTCAAATGTCTCACTGTCACTACCCGATCCGTACCTGAAACCCAGTTTGTACTGCGCATTAGTGATGGGATTAATTTGAGGGGATCCAGATCCAGATCTTGGCGATCCGTTCTTTTCAAAGAGCCATTCAAAAGAAAATATTTAAAATATTTAGTCAGTTTTAAGAAGCCAGTTTGGGGGTATGTCAGTTTATCCTGGAAATAATCACTGGGAGGAATGATGAGGTGAGATTTGTAGTCAAATAATTAAAACTAAAAATAAAAAAATCTTATCAAAAAGTGTTTGTATTACTTTTACAAATAGTCGACTATATTTTTCATACAAATCTAAATGGACATAATTCAAATAATGTTTTTTTCCTGAGATGGCTAGTCAATTTGAGAAAACATTCATTATTTTGTATACTACATAAAGATGTAGTTTTGCGTTGGGATTACACAATGACGTCGTCACGCAAAGTAATAGGCTATGTTAATAAGATCTATTTATTGTGCATCTGTATGTAATGTTTTAATATAATATAATACACGGCGCCTCTGAGAGTAGAGACATGACGGGCTTACGCTGGTCCTATACTACGTGATGACATCACTGATATGCAAATAAGTGCGTGACATCATCTGGCAACATTTAGCCACTTTTCGGGAAGGCTTTAGCTACTTTTCATTGGAAATAGTTCGGCAACACTGATGTCCCGCTATAACTGTTCTGTCTCGCGGATGAGCTAATTTATGTGCATCTGGGTAAAACAGTCATAAGAAAAAAAACGACAGAAAGAACGGCTCCCGTCCAGTCGTGACTCGGCTCCTATCGTTCATGTTTATGAGCCGTTCAAAAGAATCGGTTCGTTCGCGAACTCTACTGCGCATGCGCTTGCTTGCTTCCACTTCCCGTCACCGTTAACTTTTTACGACGTCTTCGTAATATGGATGATATGGATTTTTTCTTACATTTTACAGAGAGCTTCAAAGTTTTCTCTTAAAAGAAGAAATCCCTTGACAGTTCTTCCAATCGTCGGAAGGTCAGCCACATCACTACAATGGATTAAACTACAGTTTAGTGTGGTTTGAGACATTGTAGCATCCATTTTGTAAAAAAAAAAAAAAATTAAACTGTTGTCACATTATGGGTAACGTTAGTGAGTTAAGTGAAAACCAGTAACACTAGAGATAAACTATCGATAAACTATATGAACTATAGATAAACTTAATTCAAAGCAAACAAATTGTCTAAAGTAAAACCAGTGAAAAAAATGGTATGTGGTCTTTAAATAGCCTAAATGCACGAAAAAGATAAAATACATCAAGCTGTCATTTATGTGTATTCATACAGTCAAACACTAATCTAATGATTTGGTCTAATTTTAAATGAAATGTTTTTTTTTCCTTGTCATAACAAAGTGGACATTTTTGTACAATTGTCCATATAAAGCATAAAGCTGGGGTCTCAATAGATAGATTGAAGGTATGTAGTGTTTTTGTGAAGATTTTTGATTTTTCTTTTGTGTTTTAGAATGACGGCCTAACACATGCAGTTCAGATTGATGTCTATTGTTTGCTTTCACAGGTGTGTTATCTCAACACCATATTTTAGTGACACCCATCAGGTATTACGGACATCTTACTTGTAAGAGTGTGTAGTATTTTAGCAACTTTCAAGAGCTAATGAGGTCCTGTATGTATAAATAGGGCACGTGTGTATTTTGTATTTTCAGTATTGACTACAATGGCGTCAAACCTAGAAAATGTTCTTCAAGACCAAACAAAAATGATTAATCCTCTCACAGAGTCATGGTAAGTCTTGTCATTCACTGTCCTGTCTTGTCTTTTCATGTGGCATATAATCATACTAAACACGTTTGTGACACTTTTCCAGCTCTTTACTTTGTGCTGAACAAACGCCTAAAGAGGAGATCCAAACTTTAAAATCTTTGCTGCAAAAAAGTTTAAGAAAGCGATATAAAGATACTCTTGAGGCTCCAAATGACATCCCACTGAAGATGTATGTGTCACACAGAACACATTTGGATGGCCAGAAGGTCCATGAGATGTGTGAGCTGGAAAATGGACCCTACATTGAGGACATTGAAGAGGAAAATGTTATTAATTATGATGATCTGCTGAATCCTCATTCTTCTACAGATGGGCATATCCGCACCATTATGTTGAGAGGAATATCTGGATCTGGCAAGTCAACAGCTGTGATGAAGTTTGTTTTAAACTGGGCACATGGCAGAACACACCAGCACATTGATTTTGTATTTCCTCTTCACCTTTGTGAGCTGAACATACTACATGACAAGAAATTCAGTCTGATGCAGCTGTTAGACTTGCTCTTTCCAAAGTTACTGAAGCCAGAGACCCTTGAACGGTCTCAGATCCTCTTTATTTGGGATGGACTTGGGATGGACTTTAGATTTCCCCTTAATTTTAAACATACTAAGACGTGCACTGACCCAATGACACCAGTCTCTGTAGGCTGCATGCTGGTGAATCTTCTCAAAGGGAACCTTCTTCCTTCTGCCCAAATTTTGGTCACTTCAAGGCTGAAAGATGCAGGTCTAATTCCTCCAGAAAATGTGCAGAAGGTGGTTGAACTACACGGATTTGATGATTTACAGTGGGAGGAGCACATCAGAAGTAAAGTGCGTGATCAAACCATTGCTGTAAGAGCGGCAGTTCACGTGAAATCATCCAGAGCCCTATACATCATGCGCTCCTTGCCATTCTTCTGTCAGATGGCTTCCACTGTTTTGGAAGAGCTTTTCAGTAACTGTTGCAACACAGATCCTCCTCTCACCCTGACAGAGATGTTCACACATTTTCTCCTGATTCAAATGAAGAGACAAGTGGAAAAGCCTGCTAAATCAAGTGCTGAGGAGATCCTGAAGCTGGGCAAGCTGGCTTGGCACATGCTGGAAAAGGACACGTTGACCTTTATTGAGAAGGACCAGAAAGAAACCAGTACTGATCCTCTTCTTCCAGTCAAACTCTCTGAAGACTGGCCCATGTTTTTCAGAAAACAGAACCTGATGGGTTTAGGGAAAATGTACCGCTTTACGCATCCCAGCGTCCAAGAGTTCCTGGCAGCATTGTATGTAGCTGTGCATTATGAGCCCAGCAAGGGAAATGTAATGTCTTTTACACTTGCAGAAAAAACTAAAAAGTTGCTCTGTCCCAGAGAAGTATCAAAAGATATGCACAAAAGAGCAGTGGACAGAGCTTTAAAGAGCAAAACTGGTCAACTAGACATTTTTCTTCTCTTTCTCTTGGGAATATCTGCAGGTCCAAGCAACAAGTTTCTGTCCTGCTTTTTTAAAAATACATCACTTCATGTAAGAACAGAGGATGTAGTCGAAAATATTTTACTGAAAATCAAGGCAAACCCATTATTTGAGGTTTCAATTAATCTTTCTCGCTGTTTGGAGGAGCTTGACTTTGCCTTGCCTGTGCTTCACAAACGAGGCCGGGTTGAATTTCAAATGGATGAGGATGTGCACGTTACTCCTTCAGAGTGGTCACATATAGCAACTACTCTGCTGACCTCTGAGGATTCATCACTGACATTTGACGTCAGGAATTATGCTAATGTAGATGAAGCCATTATGAGACTGCTGCCCGTCATCAAGATCTCCAGAGTTCTCAGGTTAGCAGAGTGAGAAGATACTTTCTTGTTAGCTTAGCCATATATCTAAAGAGGTCCTATCATAAACCATTTTTACTTGACTCATGAGTGGATGAGTTTCCGCTTGAATGATTTACTGAAACCTTGTTAGATATTTCTAGAACAGGTTAATACATCTGGGGAAGAAAGTATAAAGTAAATTTATGATTATTCTATACAATAGCAGAGGTTATGTTTCTGCTTATTACAAGTTTTCTCAGCATTTGACTGCCATATTAGTCAATTATAATATAAAAAATACTGAGTTTACCATTAACATGAATATTCAGGATATTCCCTTTGCAATACTCTGAACACTTAAGCCTGATTTGTTAATGTTTGTGCAGCTGTACACACATATGCCATTTCAGTCCATCAAAAAAGCCTACAAGTTGGCCTAAATATGAGTGCCATTTCAGAATTTTTCTCCATTAGCATGAAGATAATTTCCTTTTTTAACACACAAAAAAAGAAGCCTTTCTGCTCACCGTAGAAGAGCCGGAGCAGAGGAATGTGATGCTGACCACGCTTGCAGCTTAAAATTATGTCTTTTCTCAAGACAATTTTCATTCAAGACAATTATGTATCCAACTGGTCTTTACTGTCTACCTTTGCTAGGTTCTATAGCCAGTTTTAGACTCCAGTTTTATGGTCCTCGCCTTGCTGATTTCAGGCCTAAATGTTTATTGACCAGTGTTAACCTCAGGACCCTCATCTTGGGTACCTTAGAGCTGGGCTCAGAGGAAGGCTTTTTCCAAACGTATAACTTGGATTTCATTCCCCTAGCGTGAGAGCATGCAGTGTGAGTAAACCACATTGAAAGAGAGTGCTTTGTAATCATGGTTCCAGGAGATAATGATCATGTGAAAAGATTCTAGTGCCTGTTATTTAGCTTGGCATTTAATATTGTTTCACCTATATTTTTTCTTTCTACCTAAGACTGGATGAGGCCACAGATCTGAGCTGGGCACTGATTGCCTCAACTCTGAGATCACCAGCCAATCATATTAGAGAGATTGACATTGAGAAGAAAGCCCACAGTAAAATAAACCTGAGCCTATTATCCATTGGCATGAGAAGCCCTAATTGCAAAGTGGAGATACTCAGGTGGGTTCATGCAACAGTAAGTATTAGATTCTACTCATATATACTGCTCATAGTACAGAGGAAATATGCTACTTGTCATTAGAATTAGCCACAAAAATGCACGTTGTAATCCTCAGTGCCTTTTCTGTACTGTACTAATTTGCTATAAATGTATTGACTTGATTCTCTGTCCATAAAAGAATAGTGTTCACTCTTGCACACTTTGTGGCAATCGTAATAATGAATTAGCCCCTTTTCATGTAATTGCGCACAGTATGTATTAGACCTAAGGCAACATCCTAACCAGAAAAGTATAAATTACTACATTGAAATACTGTACATTGTGTAGTGAAGTGTGCAGGAGATTTGTCTCAATTATAATAGAGTTGCCATTAGTTGGTAATGGTACCGTGTTCTCATAAGGATAAATAATGTTCAACCAAATTGTCACGCTAGAGTGGAATGAAGAGACTTTTAATAAATCCACAAGAGGGTAAATCCACTGCAGACAAGGAGATATGCGTAGGAGATATTAGATCAGGCAGAGAAAAGTGAACTGAACAACTTGTGGCCGAGTTCAAACATTTTGGGCATTTGTTGCAACCTGTCAGTGTGTCAAAATCCAGCACAATCTCACTCCAACTCGTCACGTTTTAATGCTCAATGTACGCCTTTTTAGTGAAGGGTCCTCCGTTGTTTTAAATAGAAAACTCTTAGCGTCAGTATATCGACACTATATTTATTTTCATTTAATCGTTTTATTGTTTTTTATTGGGTAAAAACAATTGCATTATTGCATATATGTAGGGGTGTCATTTTTCTATGTAAACAGTCAAAACTGTTTTACTTAGATGATATTATTTACACATTTATGAGCACATAACCCAAACCCTGCCCCTAAACCTACCATCTGTCAATAAAACACAAGATATAGCAGGGAGATACAACCACCATCATAATTTATTTGAAAGATATTAATATTCCAAGTCTTTTGAGGCAAAACAATTAAAAAAATGCCGCTACAAGAATCCTTACATCAATGTTGGCTGTGAAATGGCGTTGGCTCTTGTGTGTCACGTGACCAATTGCGACGGGAGTATGTTTTCTGAATGAGATGACAGCGTGTGAATCATTTTTAGTGATTAAAACCTTGTGTTTTACTCTTTTCTTCGCATAAAGACTTTGTATGGCTTCAGAAGACTTGGAATGTGACACGGCTTGTTTGTAATGTATTTATACTGCTTATTTATTATTGGTTTGTGACTGCATTTGCCTGTGTGTGTTTTATATTGTATAGAGGTGGGTAGGTTTAGGGTTTGCTGCTCCAATAAAAGTATAAAAAATATATAAATATATAACTTATATATGCATGCAAAGCATTACATGAAGCAAAACAATTGTAAGCAATGGAGTCGAAAAGTGACTAAAAAGAGGTACCTTGAGCGTCAAAAAGCAATGCAAAATGGTTTTGACCAAGCATCAGAATGTGACAAGTTGGAGTAAGAATGTGTTGCAAAATCGGGGTTAAAATCGTGCAGTCTTAACTTAAGCGTTAGGGTACCTGATGAGGGACAGAAAGGTGAGGATAATTAACAAGACACTGGTGAACTAACTAATCAAAGAGAGACAGAAACTGCATCAATGAACACATGAGGGGTAAAAACGGTTTTATACAAAAATAAAAAGATATTTAAAATAACGTACAAAAGTACAATATACATTTGTTTCTAGATAATATTGTCTACTGTTTTGGATAATTTTGACTGAGCAAGGCCTTCTTTGTGAAGGATACATCTGGTGATACCTACTTTTGGAAACGGCCTTGAAATACTTTCTAGATAGTATATTCGTCATTTACTGAAAACAGAACTTTACATGAAATTGAAACAATTGGCACAGTTGGTATTTAATACCAATGGACATTATGGACATTAATTCATGCCATATTTTAACATTTTAAACTTACTCCTTCTTCTTTCTTTACAATATTCTCTTTAGCATACCACAGTTTGGTGATCGTATGAATGCTGATCCTCTGCTCTCCGGGATTTTATTAAACCCAAAACATTTGAGAGAGCTGAAGCTACTGAATTCAATGGGCACAAGTGACACGACAGTGGAGATCATCTCTCAAATCCTCATGAACCCGGATTGTCATCTCGAGAAACTCACGTTAGTTTAAAAAAAAGATTAGGACCTGTAATTGGTGTCTGTGTATGTTTTTGAACTACTGGAACTGGGTAGAATTGTAATTTTATGGTTATCATTGGTTTACTGGAATGAACCACTAGTTTTAAAACTAGTTAGTATTAACAGTCATTAATTCAACAATCTTGTATTTCGTGTTACCCAGTTTACAAGGACTGAAAACCTTACAGAGTTGTAAGATCTTGGCTGCAGCTCTCTGTAACAGTTCTTGTCGTCTACAAGAGCTGGACTTGAGATGCTGTCTGGGATTTGATGTGCCTTTACAGCTTCTGTCGGAGGCATTCAGACACCCCAACTTCAAAGTAACAGTTCTGAGGCAAGTAACAGCAAACCTATTGGTTGTACTAAAATTCCACCATTTAGAATCTACTGTGTCCATAAAAATTAATAAATAATAATTAATAAATGTTTAGTAAAAATGTGTGGTATCTTATTCAAATGAACTTATTACACACTTTTTCAAAAATTCACATCGCAAAATTCTCCTTGTGACTCTTTCAGGTTGGAATTCCATTCTATAGAGCAAAAACCACCAGCACTACTTTCTGCTTTTCAAGAGAACCCTTCACATCTGCGGGAACTTAGACTACGTGAATATAGCTTATCAGATCATGAAATCCAGCAACTTTTCTCTTTGCTGGCGGATTCTCGGTTCAAATTAGAGACACTGAAGATAGAATGCGAATGGTATGATATGTAATTCAGAACAAAACAGACCATTATCTAAATCTCTTAGCTACTTTCTCTCAATGTGTAACCAGGCAACACTCTTTCAGACTTTATCCCTGCGACATAGCAGTTTTTTTACTTTTGAGAATCGTTTATTTTTTCTTTAAACCAAACTGGACGATATTTAAATCTCTTAAAAGTACAAAATTTAAACTGACTGAATTTAAACTGAATTTTTTTTTTTACAATTTTTTTTTTTACAATAGTTTAACATATGATAATTTGTTGGATTAATTAATTAAATACGATCACCTGACGATGCTGAAAGACCCTTGTGATCATATACGAGTACAAAAAAAGTTGCTCACATGCCAGATTTCAGAATCACAAACTGGGTGTGTTTCTAAAATTAGTGAGGATGCTCTAGACTTTACATATTTACATTGTTTACACATTTTTGTCCCATCCATCGTTCATTTAGTTTTGGATATCACTCCTAAAACTTTTGTACTGCGACAGCTTCAGCTCTCTCGTCACTGCCTCAATTCTGTCACTTCATTTTCTTCACCCTTTTCTGATGTAGTGTACTAAACTGACATACACTATATAGGGATTAGTGAGCAAGTGAGATTTTTCAGACACAGCAACTAGAAATTTCCAGAAGTGTGTTGAAGCTGGTTGCATGTAAACTCTGCAGAACATTGCAGGAGAGGAGGAATTATTGACACAACATTGCAACGTTCTATAATTTTGTTTTGAAATTAAGCATATTGTAAAAAAAAGTCAATTGTAAATAACTTAATCCTGTTAGCCCTTAATAATGCCAGATAACAACTGTGCATCTTTTTTGTGTATTTTGTTACATTCAGTCTGGGTTTTTTTTTTTTAAACAGGCGATTGCAGGCAGATGCTCTTGAAACTCTGTCCTCAGTTCTTGGATCTTGTTGCCTCAAATCTCTGGATCTCAGCATGTGTGACCTGACAGATTCTTCTGTGGAGGTGTTCTCTACTGGACTGAGCAAACCTGGCTGTAAACTGGAGATACTCAGGTGAGTCTGAACATAATAGTTGAGTATGTATCACATGTAAGGGGTAATAAAAAATAATACCTAAGTGCTGTATTTGTACCTGCCATGTGCACACCAGACTGTCCCTTACTCCCCACATTATGTGCCAACTCACCCGAGAACTAACCATGTTATCATCTGCTCAAGTTGACTTGTCACCAGATGATGGACGGCTGCGCGTCCTACCCATTTCTATTCTGCATTTTTGTTGTGTAATCTGTAAATTTCCACATCTGCTGCGCCGTCATTTTGATTTCACAAGCAATAACGGTTATCAGATCTAATTCTGTGGCGAACGTTTTAGCAAAACATATTAACTGTTTTGTCTTTGGCTGCACAGACGAGCACAGAACATTAGAGTTACACAAGATTGTAACTTGTGTTTTTTAACGTCAACTTGTGTTTGAATGAGAACTTAGTTTAGTACTTGCATGCTTTCTGTCCATGTGCTTTGGATGCATCCTCTGAAAACCATATTGTAAAAAGGGGCATAGTATGTTTTTTCAGTTTTAGTCTTCTATGTATTGTTTTGCCATTTCCAAAAATGAAAATGTGATGTTTTTTGCATACCTCCAGGGTATCCAAGATGTAGCTGACTTTGTTTTCGTTTGGTATCTCAAGACCTCAATGTATCGCCATGAGCCGCAGGGTTTCATTTGGTTTGGTCTTTGAACGTTTGGTGCCTAATGACCAACATCACATGACTTATAGACTGCAACAGTTTGAGTTAAAAATCTTAGTTTGTGTCTACTGAAGAAACAAAGTCACCTTGATCTTGGATTTGCCCTGGGGTTAAGCGTATAAACACCTCCAACTCCCCCATCCCAAATACCTCAGTTCCACGAGAAAACCCTGGACATGGCAACACTCGCTATAGCTCCAAATTTCTGAACAGTAGTGTATTTCATCAGTGTATTATGTAGTAAATATGAGTTCCGTTTACTGAAGGTTGACACACTGCAGAATCACAGAAGCAGGAGCTGCTTGTTTGGCGAAGGCTCTCTCTTCAAACTCATCAAACATTCGGGAAATAGACTTAAGCTTCAATCCTGTTAAAGGCCCAGGATTGGACCAGCTCAGATCCCTTTTAGAAGATCCAGACAGCCAACTAGAGAAATTAATGTGAGACAAAAGAAAATTATTAATGTTCTGTCTTTTATGATTTCTTTGCAGTAAAAATTAATTACTGTTGAAATCTGACTGATGTTTGCCTAACATTTACTGACAGTGTGGACGGCCTAGAAGAGCAACATGACATGGAAACTCTACTCCAATGTTAGTGTTCTATTTTAGTCTTAAATTTGCTATACTGTAGAAATCAAGATTTTTAGATTTAATTTTTTTTTTTTTTCAGATATGAGCCAGCTGACTTGGGATCCCAACACCTCTTCTTCAGATGTGCAGGTGTCACAGAAAGACGAGGCTCTTGTACAGAATCGCAGAAATCAAGAACCTGTTCCACACCATCCAGAGAGGTTTGAAGTCCCATCCCAAATCATGAGTCGAGAAGGT
>JAUYWG010000056.1:2568095-2579141 GCA_034779775.1 Enteromius afrohamiltoni | reverse complement strand
ATTAGTGCTGGAGTTAAGATCTTGCCGGCTGTGCCTCCTCCTGTCTGTGTCCATGACCACGATCCCTGGGATGTGTTTAGGGGCTACAACGACTGCAAGGGATGTAACGGATCAAATGCTGGCTAGATAAACCAGCGTGCTCCTCTTATGTGGACGAGCTGATGATAGTGTTCATTTTTTCTAAATTAAGATTTATAAATCATCTGAAAATTTAAGAAATAAGCTTTCCTTTGATGTATGGTTTAGCTGAGAAACAACTGTTTGAAAATCTGGAATCTAAATTAAGAAAATTACCTTTAATGAAATTAATGTCCAAATGAAGTCCTTAGCAATGTATGTTACTAATTAAAAATGACGTTTTATTATATTTACAGTAGGAAATTTACTAAATATCTTTATGGAACATGATCTCTACTTATTATCTTAATATTTTTTGGCATAAAAGAACATTTTTTGTTTTAGCTCTTGCTAAAAATATACCCGTTTTATGGTCCAGGTTCACATATTAAAAAAGGATTCATTAAATGTGCTTTGATAGAGAGAGCAGTTGATCCACCAGAGGGAGCCATTCACTTAAAAAAAAACTGATCTTACAGAAAAAACAAAACAATCCGTTACTCACCCCTCATGTTCATTTTTACATTGAATTATCCTTTTAAGAACAAAATATCTTCTGTCAGTCATGCAGTTTTGGAACAACATAATTTATAAAGTATAGTGTGATTGTTTTCACCACAGTGATGTACAGTAAAATGAGTAGTTTAGTGCATTTATTTTACGTTTACATTATAGTAAATGTTAAATAATACACATTATTTTACATTATTGGATAAGTAGCTGTGTTAAAAACTCCATCCTGCATCATATTTGCTAAATGAAATCCAATACTTATTTCTTACTAATATTGGCTTGATTTTGCTCGAGGATGTCACACTTTCTCACAAATAGTGCATTTTGTTGCATATTTGCTTTCAACACTTTATAAGGTGAAGTCTTGTATTATCACTTAATCAGAAGAAAAAATACATGATTCTTGTCGTCCCTTTAGTCAGTTTGTAAATAATTGTTCACATTGTTCAGATTTTTGCATACATGAATGATCCTTAACCTCCACCACCACCTCTTTTCACTCTGAAGATTGCAAGTTGTGCAGTTTAATATTTTTTTGCTAATAAAAACAAAACCTTTTGACATTTGTCTGTTATATACATAAACATCTTTATTCATATATTATTAAAGAAATACTGTACTGTTTAGTCAATAAACGTGGTATGATGAGGCCTTTTTTACAAAGATGCAAGACCGGAAGACCTTACAATTTACTGAAAAATTATATAAAGCCACAAAGTCTTTATTTTTGGTAATTTGTATAAATAAATGTAGCAATTGTCTTGTAATGACAAATGTTGACGTATTTACTACTATACATGAGCTGTAGCTGGTGTATAATAAACTTCTCATCTAAACATTGAAAGCCTGCTTAATTTAGTTTCATGTGAGAATGAGCCCTCATTACACTGATGATGTGCTGACATGTTCTTAAAGATGGATCCTTTCACTTCTCAAGAGATTTCATTCATGCTTATGGTAGCTTCTCACTGAAGGAATGTAATTATAACAGATCATTTGGCTCATTACAGACATTAGTGTGGCCCTGTGAAACAGCTCTACTCCACAGCCAGCAAGGACACCACATTAACCTCAAGTACATACGGTAGAGATGTCATCTAGGATACTTTGGAGAAGAAGCTTGTTATTTTAAGCCATATAAATATGGATGTTCTCCTTGAGATGTCTGTGTGTCACCCACCAAGGAGGAAATGTTGTACATCACTCAAAGCAAAGGCCAGCAGGATCTCAAGGTAATTTCATTAGCAATCTGTGATGTCACTACTAGATTTCAGTATAAAAGGCCACCTGTAGTATCACTTTTGTCTAAGGGGACACATAAAAAGGCAGGCCAAAGACATGGCAACGATATATAGTGTTTTGTTCAACTTCTAAAGGAGCCAGGGTTTCTTTTGTAACCGAGTTCCATTTCGAATGGGAACTTGCGTTGTTTGAGTTGTTATGAGAAGCATAAGTTGTTATAAGAAGCATACAGTGGGTACGGAAAGTATTCAGACCCCCTTAAATTTTTCACTCTTTGTTTTATTGCAGCCATTTGCTGAAATCATTTAAGTAAAAAAAAATCCCTCATTAATGTACACACAGCACCCCATATTGATAGAAAAACCCAGAATTGTTGACATTTTTGCAGATTTATTAAAAAAGAAAAACCGAAATATCACATGGTCCTAAGTATTCAGACCCTTTGCTCAGTATTTAGTAGAAGCACCCTTTGAGCCATGAGTCTTTTGGGGGGGAAGATGCAACTCGTTTTTCACACCTGTATTTGGGGATCCTCTGCCATTCCTCCTTGCAGAACCTCTCCAGTTTTGTCAGGTTGGATGGTAAACGTTGGTGGACAGCCATTTTTAGGTCTCTCCAGAGATGCTCAATTGGTTTTATGTCAGGGCTCTGGCTGGGCCATGTGTCTTGCACTGATGGGAGGCTTCCATTGAGCCACTCTGCCATAAAGCTCTGACTGGTGGAGGGCTGCAGTGATGGTTGACTTTCTACAACTTTCTCCCATCTCCCGATTGCATCTCTGGAACTCAGCCACATTGATCTTTGGGTTCTGGTGTGGAACCATCTCAAGGATGATCAGAAGAAATGGACAGCACCTGAGTTAAATATATGAGTGTCACAGCAATACTTAGTACCGTGTGATAATTTAGTTTTTCTTTTTAAGTGTAAGTATTTTTTTTGCGCAATTGTATTTACATATCTGATGACGGCAATGCATCTTTCCTCAAGGTGGCACTGTTTGATACACAAGGAGGATTTGATGCTTGACTCATATTTACCGCAGGCAATATAATGCCACAATAATGGGGAAGACTTCTGACTTGACAATGGTCCAGAAGATGATCATTGACACCCTCCACAAAGAGGTAAAGTCACAGAAGGTCATTACTGAAAGGAGTGACTGTTCACAGAGCGCTGTATCAAAGCATATTAAATACAACGTTTACTGGAAGGAAGAAAATGGGTAGGAAAAGGTGCTCAAACAACAGGGACGACCGCAAGCTTGAGAATACTGCCAAGAAAAGCCATTTCAAACACTTGGGAGAGCTTTACAAGGAGTGTAATGAAGCTGGTGTCAGTGCATCATGTCTGTGCTCAAATGTCCTCAGGAAAAGGGCTACTAAAATCACTTTCACACTGCACGTTCGTTCCAGAAAATTCAAACATGTCACAGGATATATTCTGCGATTGATCCCTGGTTGGGGACCTAGTAACATTGTCGGCTCTGCATCAAAAGCCAGAACCAATGCCGTAAAGGGTTTTGTCGTGATGAAGCACGTTATTGTGCAACTCTTTTACCGAGTGTTTTGAAAAAAGATCAATGTTCTTGATGAAAAATTATATGCAAACTGTAATGAATCAGAGATCAGAGAGCTCCTCACTCCACACTCCACACTGAGATCGTTCACTAGATTAGAGGAATGCAAAGCGACACATTACATGTAGTGTCGCATGTCTTTACGGGATCTTTATGGGATATGTGTGAACGCAAGCAGTTTGAATGAACCACAATCAAATGATCCTGTGAAAAATCACAGGACACATTATCTGTGTATTTTCCAGAATTTGTGTGAAAGAGGCTCAAGAAACAGCACAGAAGCATCTTAACTGGTCTAAGGAGAAAAATATCTGGAATGTTACTCAGTGGTCCAAGGTCCTCTTTTCAGATAAAAGTAAATTTTGCGTTTCATTTGGACATCAAGGTCTTGAGTCTGGAGGAAGACTAGAGAGGCACAGAATCTAAGCTGCCTGAAGTTCAGTGTTTTCGGGAGGTTTCTGAAGACGGTGATGGTTTGGAGTGCTGTGACATCTATGGTGTTTGTCCATTGTGTTTAGTTCAAGTCAAAAGTCAGTGCAGCCTTTTGTCAAAGATGTCATGACGCCAAAAACCCTCACGAAAGATAAAAGCTGTCATGTTTATAACTAACAACGAGCGCTTATCAACATCAACTAAACTCTTAAAGAGGCATAGACTTTTTCAAAATATGTCTGTTTAAACTAGGGCTAATTTTCTGAACACACAGCATATTGGGAATCTTTATATATAGGTATGAAATGTGACCTGAACATGTCTTTGTGATATTTAACCATTTCAATATCAAATATAAAAGGTGGATGTTTTTAGCAGAGAGAGATATATATTTTGAGATCATTTTAATTGCATGCATGACCTTGGAAAGGAACAATCTAGTGAGATAAAATCAAACATCTTGGAAGAGGAGATGTTGATGTGTGTTAAAATAGGCACTATTGTGAATCTTCCGCCCTAATTGGGTTGGATACTGTGGGCAGAAATTGAAGTGGCATTTTGCAGGAGAACTCCCCCAGCTCGGCCACGATGAGCCCACAGTATCTGTGTCACCATGCCTTCGTTTATCAATGTCTGCCGGCTTTTGCTGAGTAGTTTGTTTTTGCTGTGTGCACCATATATCACCTGTCAGGTCTAATGGGGGCCAGTAAGGAGGACATATGGCTGCAGAGCATTCCCTTGAGCCTCTCCTCTCCTCCTCCAGCCCAAGTACAGATGGATCCTCTTACAATGCAATCCATATAGCACTGAGGGAAAACTTGAGGTTAATTGATCCATAAGGATCAGATACTGCTATACTACAGTTCAAGTGGGCAACTAATATTGAACTGTATCGTTTAAATATTCACAGTTAAGCACATCCAGAAAAGCATGCTTCTAGTATATAACCAAATCATTTTAAAGCCGTTAAATTGTGTTGAGGACTGTTATAGAATGTCTGAGCCCATCATAACTCAACCTTTGACACATTCATTAAAATAATATTTCACCCCAAAAAAAAATTTTTTTCTCACCTTCAGGCCACTCAAGATGTAAATTAGTTTGTTTCTTTCTCTGGACAGATTTGGAGAAATTTACATAACATTTTATAAACCTTTGTAGCGAATGGGTGCCATCAGAAGAAAAGTTCAAAGAGCTGATAAAAACAAAAAAAACCCTCCAGCCCATCAATTGACATTTTGTGAAGTGAACAGCTATGTACCATCAAGGTATTTTAACTTTAAAATGTCATTTCTTGTCAAAATGTTAGGAGTCTTGTTAAGAGTCCTTAACCCATAAATTACGCCGATGGCACCCATTCACTGCAGAGCATCCTTTGATGAGCAAGAACATTTCTCCAAATCTGTTCCCATGTAGAACTCATCTACATCTTGAATTCACTTTTGGACAACCTTTTTTACTGCGCAGACATTATTGTCATTATTATTTACAGGAGATTCATCTTTTTTTAATTAGGCTATTTATTTAGATTGTATTTATTAAACTGTAGCTCATAATGTGGCAACAGTAGTCTATTAATTTTAAATCATATTTCGGTAGCCTGCCTGTGATCGTTCTATTAATTTATTATCCCTTTGTATTTAAATAAATAAATAAACGCTGGTCCGTTATCCTCTAATACAAACTAAAAAGGAAACAAAAATGCCAAATGACTTTAATGTTCATCTATTCGTGTCAAACATGCATTTTCTCAATGGTTCTCACTTTCATGCTTGTGGCTTGATGGTTACCATTGATAAAGTGTGTAGTCTGCAGTGGCCAAAGGGACCCCGGAAACGCGCCGCTCGCGTCGCCAGCGCGCTGCAGATCCAGGAAGCGGAACGAATGAAGTTCATTTCTCACAGCTGGTGATGGCGGATGCTGTCGAAATAGAGACCATGAAGAATTATAACATAGCGTTTGAGAGGATAGACCCTAGCATTAGCCGCTATCCTTACTGTATTGTATGGACGCCAATCCCCGTGTTATCGTGAGTGATTCTCGCCTCCGCTGTTGCTTTTGCTTCATGTTGATGTTTTAAAATCGATTCAGTCCCGTAGAAAGAGGTTTGTGTTTATGATGGATGCATTACACCAAACACTAACACCAGCGAGCGATGCGTCGCGTCATCGAGCAATTGCGGTGTACGCCGCTTTCTTGATGCGCCAGCGTTCTGGTATGTTGCGTCGCGTTAACAAATGGGTTTAATAAACATTACCAGATTTGGCATTTGAGCCGGTTTTCCTGAGAAGAAAAACCTGCTCGTTGTGTTTAAAGGAGTAGTTCCCAAAAGGAAACATTTAAATACATTTTCATGTTGCACTAATCCTGGAACGCTCCACAAATTGAAATATTCGAACACCGAAGACGCGCTCTTAGAAGTGTTTTAAACCATGTTCAAATTCTTTGATACGGTAAGAGTGGATGGAGACTGGCGCCGTTGTGTGTGGATGGAGACTGGCGCTGTTGACAAAAAGTACTCCAACTCAAGTCGTATTTGCTTCGTGTGAAGAACAGACGGAACTTTAGATCGTTGTTTGCGAAAACTGTAAGGTTTGTAATTCAATTCAAATATGGTGTGAGAAAATGGGTCAAACATGGCGGAATACATTTTCACAATTTTCATATGGTCATCATTGACATGAAACTTTAATCTTGACTCCAAATATTTGAATGTTACCAGGGTTACATTTTGTCATAAAAAAAAACAACCAAAAACCTTATTTTTTTTAATTTAACCATCGCATTGGCTTCAAACCGCTCTTCATGCATATATTTTATCTTTCCCTTTTAATCCCCATTTAATCTTGACCCAGTAAACACGAAGCTATGAACACAAAATCTGTTAAGGTCTGTTCACACCAAGAGCGACAAATATAAAGACAGCTATTATAACTGTTGTTAATAGAAAGTGATTTTAACGATAACCTTGCTCTATGCAGTATTTACACCTGGGTATTTAAAAAATGCCCTAGTAATACTTTGATAACTAGTACATGTTAATACTTTCTTTGTTTAGTAAAATCATTGTGATTGGACACCATTTTTGTAATGCATATCAGTAATTCTATAACATGCATTATAATTTATGACCATTAGTTGCTAACACGACACCTTTGTTGAATCTTTGATGCTTTTGTCCTGGGATGGAGCTTGAGTTCATTAACAACACCCATTATGTTCTGTTCTTGGGTCAGAATCCAAACTCCTTCCGATAATTATTTGCTGAAATGAATCTGATTACAGCTGGTCTTAGACGTTAACCTGATTTTGCCAAGTGCAAGATGTCCCTGGGTCAACATCTTTGCTGAGCCTGGGACAACATTGTGATTAGCCAATCAGATTTGAAGAAACAGAAAGTTTAGGCTTACAATCAGTGTTTGGTGCTTGTACATCAGTGTCACTCATCTATCACATCCTCTAATTTTAGGCATTACTCGTGGGTAAGGGTAGGTTTAGGTGTAGCTATATGGTCAAGAATATATTTTTGCATTCAACAAAATATGTACTTGGCAAAATCAGGATGTGCTGTCTTAGACCGGTCTCCAGATGTCCTCCACTGCAGATTATCTCAGTGTGAGAGTTCCTCGCCCCTTGTTTTTTTTCTTCTTCTGTATTTGGGTCGTCAGTTTGCTCTGTAGGACACTCTGTGATAAATATGCACATGGACAGGACCCTATCTGGGGTGCCGGCGTATGCCCTACTCCACTTCACGAACTCCACTGGGGCTGTTTTATCCAGGATATTCATACCGTTATTCATATCGCCCCCCTGGGCTCTGTTGATAATACTTTTTTAATCACTTTGACAGGAATTTTGGTCTAGTGTCTAATCCGCTTCCTTATCTGGTTGTCCTTTGGAATGCCGGTTCTGTTGACCTGCTTGTTTGAATTCCAAAGCCAAAATAACATGAATATGAATCAGCAGGGGAAGCTGGATTTTGGCCAGGTGTATGATATTGAAAAGGGCATTCTTCAGCATCAAGCCTTGTGCTTTTAACTGTCCTCCTAAAAGCACACAAGCTAATTTGTTCCACTCTTGTGAACAATTTCAAATAATAGCTGTTTTTAGCTATTTCTTCCTGCTTTTTTTTTGTTTTTAACTCTAGCCATTCAGGTGTAGTAAGTGAAGGAATATTGTTGAGTCTGTTGGTCCGTTATCATGAAGTAAACCCTCATGCAAGAATTGCACACAAAATTTCCATCTATTTGGATTATGCCGTTTTACCATGAACACACTAATAAACCTAATCTGATGCATGTCAGTCTTGCATAAAACATTTATTTATTTAAATATAATGTAACTAACATACATGATTAAAAAACACATTTATTTATATACATTTATTTATTTATTAAAAAAAGTATAATAATAATTTACTATTTGATAATAATCAAATATAAAACATTTATATGTATATAAAACAAATTCAGTTATAATTATAATAGAAATAAATAGTTATAAAAAAAAATAATTTTATTTTATTTTTTTTAATTTTTAAATTTTTTAGAAAATGTAGGCCTACATATGTACAGAGAAATTTAATACAAGAACTTTTTCTCTTTCTGGAAAATGGATAAAAACATTGACCATATTTCTTTCTGGGGCAAAATCAAAACTTAAGACGTTAATTCTTTCGTTTTTATGTATTCTTTCAGATGGCTCTTTCCCTTCATTGGTCACATGGGCATCTGCACCTCCACTGGAGTGATCCGTGATTTTGCAGGTCCATACTTTGTCTCAGTAAGTAAATTTACACGCACTCTTATAATTGAGATAAAAGGGGTTCACTGCATATTCAAGCTAGAGTCCTCATCTGCCTGTCCAAGAACAGAATTTTTTTAACATAATCAAAATTGCGGTTTGATTGAGATTTTGCATAAAAATGTTTGAGTTATGTTTTCAAATATTATTTTTTTTATGTATATATACTTGAACTATACACACACATAGCTGTATTGTACATGTATATCTTTATTTAAAAAAAAAAAAAAAGGTTTAAAAACGTGATATTCATTAACTCCTCTGAAATTACTTTCACCTTTCACTGGCATCGCTGTTAGGCGTTCTTGGTTATTTTTTGATTTTTGATAATCGTCAAATATTGTTACTATTTATTTGCAATTTTAGCAGCTCAAATACAAGCCAGATTCATTCTGTGATCTCTCAATTTTTCCAGCAAATGTCCTATGTCAATCAGGAGTATGTGACTTTGCAGTACTAAAATGCAGTGCAAACAGCAGTTCACGCTGACACTGATATTCAATTGTCATTTCTCATTGAAGCACAAATTTAGTTTTTATATTTCATAACTTGTGGCACTGAAATAACAAAACTGTTCATGTAAGTTTCACAGTCTTCAGAAACAACACATGTATCACATGCTCAAAACTGATTGATTGATTCTCACACATAGCCTATAAAAAACAAGGTTGTCAAGACAATTGTAAAATCTAGCATCTAATTTGTGTTATTTCCAAGTGTGCCATTGGGAAATACCTGACCTTTATAAAGCATTATTTAAAGCTTCTCTGAACATCTTTTGCAGCACCTTTTCTTAGTAGAGAAAGCGGATGTCAGATTGCCAAACTGCATCAATTAAGTAACATTAGGAAGATTTCCAAACCGTGCAGGTTTAAGTCTATCATTGGATGTTTTGGATCCCTTTCAATCTGGCAACAATGTGCTTGTTAGAAGCCCATGGAGGCTTGTTACCGAGCTGTGTTATAAATGACCTGCGCAGACTGAGCTGTACTTTCCTCCTGTCTGACCTCAACAATGTCAAACAACTTTCTGACGACATATAAAGGCCTTATGAAAGCGTATCTGGTTTCGCTTAAGATCGTTGTTCTAGATAAAGGTCTCTATAATTTGGTGTGAAATTCAATGGATCATTTTCACTAGAAATCGCTGGAAAGTTCAGCGTTGGCTACCAGCTTCTTCGGGGACCCTGTAAGAGCACATCCTGTTATTTCCAAAAGAAAGATCTATACCTGTGCAAAAAGGTGCAAAGCAGAGGAGGACAGGCGGTGAAAGCTACACCTCCAGCTCCGTCAGCTCCCTGCACGACTAATTGCAGTTTTCTCAGTCACTTCCAGAGATCTTCTTGTTAAAAATACATGGTCGTATCCTAGAGTTCACAGTCAGGGCAACCCTATCTCATACTGGACCTGGTATTAAACAGAGGATCCAACCGCTTGCTCGTGAGAATCCTGCACAAATTCAGTCAAGCTGTTCAAACAAAAGCAAAGTTATCATGGTACGAAAGCTCTACAGCAGTTCTTTTCAGGTTCGGACATTATCCTGTCAGACAGGAGCAAAAGTGAAATGTGTTGTGTAGAGCGGGGTTGGTAACGTGAGAGGATGGGGTTATTTGACCTGCGGTGATACGGGCCAGCACACACTCAAGTGCACCACAATCTGCTGCACTTAACTCCGCTTGTGGCTGACAGGGACTGAAACACGTCTCGCATGTGGAATGAACCGAGCCATGTGGCCTGAGGTCAGCTCACAGTTTAAGGGTTTTGGAAATTGCTTGATGATAAAAATGTGCTGTAGTAGGTCATTACGTTTTAGAACATTGACACTTATTTTTTCAAGGTATGTGTTTTGACCACATTACTTTGTGGTTGCAAGAGTGATTTTTTTCACAGACACACACACACACACACACACACACATATATATATATATATATATATATATAAACACAATAAACATATTTTGAAAAACCACAAGATTTTTTGTTAAACATGTATTAGTCAGAAATCACTCTTGCTTTGTGTGTGTGTATTTAGTGCTGTCAAGCGATTAATCGCATCCAGAATAGAAGTTTTTCTTTACATAATGTGTTTATGCTGTGTTTATTTATTATTTTTGTATTAAAACAAACACATACAGCATATATTTTGAAAGTATTTACATGTAAATGCATTTATACATTTATTTTCTTATATTTTATATTATAACTAAATATATTTAATATATAAACATATTTTAATTAAATATGTACATGCATGTGTTTGTATTTATATAAATATTTAATTAATATACACAGTACATACAAATATATTATGTAAAGAGAAACTTTTATTTTGGATGTGTTTGACAGCACTTGTTTATATATA
>JAUYWG010000056.1:2549668-2561171 GCA_034779775.1 Enteromius afrohamiltoni | reverse complement strand
AGCTACAGCACCTTTACAAATCGTTTCAAACACAACATAGAAGACGAGTACAAATCAGAAGTAGTTTCTTTGTTTTCATCTTCACTGAACCAGTATCTTTCTCTCACATTGACATTCATCTCTCTCTATCTTTCTCCACAGTTGCATAGGCTTCCTGAAGACCTGGCTTCCTTTCTGCATCTTAACCAGCGTGATCCTGGCTGTGACTTTGTCTCTAAACCTGCGATGACCCAGCGGGGTCACACACAGGTTGAACGGGCTCGCCGCCCATCCGAGCTCCATCGGGACTCCTGCGAATGTCAACTTGAGTCCGGCTCTTTAGAGCGTAGAGGATCAAAAATCAAACGCTACACCTCTTTGTCGTAGGGTAGAGACAGCAAATACACCATGGCTTCAACGTCTTGTGGTGATGTACGAAACGCTATTCTCAAAACCTGTCTTCCAAAGGCATGACTTTGGTGTCTCTTGAAGGTTATGGTGCTCTTTTTTCGTTTGGTTAGACTTGGATCACCAAACTATAACTGCTGTTTAGGAAATATAACACTATAACATATACATATAGTCTTATATTTTAAATATAACTTGAATATGAATTTCTAATGATGCTGTGTTCTTTCTGAGAACACAGTTTATTGCAGAAACAATGCATTGTATATTAATTAAGATACTCGGGAAGGATTTCCTTTTAAAATTCTTACTATGAATACGAAAGCTTAACTCTTTTAATATTTTATTTGGGAGTACCCTTTAGACATTTTATCGGCAAGGCTAACCATCAACATAAATAGCTTTTAATATTGTAGCTTGGCATGCTTTAAAGCGTAATTGTTTTATACGCTAATCAGATATGGAGATAAGCATTCAAAAATCGCTAGTTAATGAATAAGCCAATCTTGTTTGCATTATGTATTGAAAAGCATTCTTTGCACTGCCTGGCCAGCTGTTATTATATCGCATAATTTATTGTTATTGCATTAATTCAAGTTGTCAAGTTGAATGTGACACCTTTAAAATGTAAAATTGTAGGCTAGGGCTTGGTTTTATCTATTGGGACTTGACAGTATCAGAAAAAAAGCATGCATTTCAGAGCAAAACACAGCAGACGTGAGTGTGAAAGCTTGAAATTTAAGTGGCCTTGGTGAATTTAGCCGAAAAAGGACGGTTGTTTTAGGAAAGGTTTTGAAGACAGACATTTAGTTTTCTAACATGCACTAATAGATCCTGCACAGTAAGACCAGGAATGAAGGAAAGTAAATGATGCCTTTAATATATCTTTGTCCTGAGGAACACTTGATTCACATTGCAGGGGTTATGGATGTTCCGTTTGAAAGCTTTAATCTTTCAATCGCGAACTTTTAAATCATACATTTAATGCTTCCGTTGTTTTTCAGAAGAAATATCGCAGGTATGTTGACTATTGACTTGGTATAATTGCCGAATATGCCTAGTCTAATAATCATATCACATATAAAAATAATAGATTAGTAAGTAAATAAAATGATTTATGTTCCACATAAGGTCCAGGGTTTGGATGATGATCATTAAAATGAAGCAGGAACACTGAAATCAAAGTCAATTTAAAAAAAACAACATTTGGTTAAAAATTAAGCCTGGTTTATTTTTTATTTTTTGCTTGTGATATTATTTCATGGAAATGAAGCACATTTCCTATTCTATGAACGTGAATTATATTTATTAATATAAATATAATTTATTAATATTAATATTAAATTAATTTATTAGTATATTTAGTACTGATTTATTATTTTTAGTGCCGTGTTTTTATTGTAGCAACAGTAAAAGCATTCATGGAAAAAAATCATGGAAATTTGGACAGGCTTTGTTTTTTTCATGCCAAATATACAGTATATTTCTATATATATAGTCCTTCTGATTTTGGGGTGTAAATGTTGCCTGTTTTTCTAATTGCTTAATTAGTGTATAATTAGGAAGAAACTCAACGTGGGCTCTCTAAAAGTATTTTTACAGTAATAGAAGAGAAATTTGTATCACGCTAACGAAAGTAAAATGAATGTTTTCATTATCACGAAATCCTTAAATACTAATCACAAGCTGTTTTTTTATTTTTTATACAGAATATATTTTTGTTTCCTACTGATTTTGGGTGTAAGTGTTTTACTCGTACATCTGAATGGATCAGAAAGAAAAACAGACTCAAAGTCAGATTGGGTGAAGTCTAACTTTTATTACTGTAATCCAGAGCACAGAAATCCTGTTTGCTTTTCTCAGCTGTATTCATGAACTGAGCACTTCAAACACTGATGGAATCCTGCCGTAATCCTAGACTATGATCTGGACAGCAAACCTGTTTCCATGACTCCTGCGTGATTAAATCCCCTCTTTGTTTCATTTCAAAGAAAAAAATCACTGAACTCCCCTCTTACCTATTGCTCTCTTCTCACATTTTTTCTTTTCATTCCTCTTTTCACACTCTCTCTCTTTTTGGCAGTATTGCCAAGAGCAGCAGGTAGTCGAGTATGTTTTGTGTCGGCGGAGCATCTTAAAATGTTCCTGTGTGTGTGAGAGGGAGAGAGGAGTCTGGCCCCTGCTGGCCCCGGCTAGAGCTGATCACATTAGAGACCCTGTGTGAAGTGTGAGGTTCTTACTGACGGCCTTCCTGTCTTCAAAGACGTGAACTAGTGCATCAGAAGCACATTTGACCGTTGAGGTCGTCACAGCAGCCCAGCAGTTTCCATTTCCTCTCTGTAATCTCTAAAAGCTCATAGCATTCCACTGCTTTAAACTTTTAGAGAACATTCATTCAGGTCTTTCTGTGGTTACAGTATGTTCAATGCTAAGATTCACATGCTACCTAAACATAGCGATAAGGCCTGAAAATTAATTTCTAAAATTTACCAGCAATGTTACCAGAATTTGGCCCCGATTTACATGTTTACAAACTTTGATTTGTGCAATTTAAAAAAAAAAAAAGTAATTTAAATAATTTAGTTTGTTTTCAAATAAATAACATTTTGAATGAAGTTAAATGAAAATGTAATAATTTGTAACAGGCTGGCAAATTTCACTAGCCCATCCTAGCCGACATAGAAAATCAAGATAGTTATTGTAGTTATTTTTTATTTGTCTATTTATTCATTTTTATTGTAGTTTTCTATATTTTAAGTATTCTTATGAAATACTGGAAATAGAAATATAACTGGGTTGCAAAAAGAGTTTGACAAATGTAGTAAACATTGAGAAAATGGAACAAACCTTTTTTTTTTCATTTCATTTTTGCCACGATGTTAACGAACCTCAACGAGAGTTGAGGTTTGATGAAAGTGAATTATTTGTAAACATTGAAGACATAAAGTGAATTTACTAGTTTTCTAAATTACTTTTGTTTTGAAATGCATTTGAAATGTTTTTGAACAAACATGAAAAAGTTCTTTATTTTTTTCATTTAATATTTTTTTTTAGATAACTTTTCACTATTTGTGCTCCGAAAAAGCACAGAGACCCCTATGAAAAGCAATGCCTAATTAATTAATTGATTGCTTTTTGCCATTAGAACAGGTTTATTAGCAGATAACTTCTTCCAGTTTTTGCTAATTCCAAACTTTCTCTCCTGTGTGTAAAAATGAATGTTTTCTTAACATGCACCGCTGCTAAGCTTGTCATTACATGAACTTTGCACAATTACAAACAAGTTGAAGTTGTCACCTCATACCTCCTGCAGCTGCATTAGCGTCCGTCTGTGTGTGTGTGTGTGTGTGTGTTTATTGGCATGTTGTGCTCTGTAAGTTTGCGTGCATGTGTCTGATACTCAGAAAGTCAGATACTGATGGTTGGCAGTCAAATGTTATGTGTTCTGGGTTTTACTAATAATAATCAAATGCATATTTTAAAATGAGGTTATTAAAGTCTTTGTTATTATATATTTTGCGTTGCGTTGCGTTGTGTGTGGTAGTGCCTGCTTGACTAGATGCGTTGTTTGCGATAGCTGCAGAGCGTTCGATAAATATGAATAGCAGAATGCTTTTTGTTTCTTTTTTTTTTTTCCCTAATAATGTCGAACATTCATTCGAGCACATGGACAACTAGATACAGGGTGTGAAAACTTTAACAAGGCCTTTTTTTTTTACACCAAAAGAATTACCATGTAGTTTTATATTCATAAGGCAATAAGCTTCTACACTAAACTGTCATGTAGAAATGTGAAGAAAGATTACTGCGTGCTTTGTTTGATTTGATTTTAGAAAATTGGTATGTCTTTTATTGTCTTTTGCTTTCTTTTCTCCCAAGAAACCAGTAGGCGATTTTAAAAGCTAAAGGTTTTGAGTTCTTGAGATTGCACAATGCCTGCGTCAACAACAGCTCCAGTGAAAAAAAGAGCATACCCTGTCAACAGAAACCAATGGACACAAAATCATCTTCCTAATTTATTTACACATCCCAATGTTGCATAATTATCACCAAATTCCCCATTCTGCCAACAACATAATTTATATGTTCTTGCATTATTGATATCAATAAAAGATGTTTACTATTACAGCATACTATGGGTTTTATTTCTATATGTCTGTATGAGTGTACTTAATTAACGAAATAAACATGGATATATATGTATATAACAATTGGACAAAACCGTTCTAGACTTAAAGTTTGACTTAAATGCTTTGAATGTTGTTTTTTGTGCATTTATTTTAACGGTTGCCCAGGAGACGTTTAATTGCACTATAGAGAACAAATGACTGAGTCGGCAGGCAAAAGAACAGCGTGTTGAATTCATAGCTTATTGTCCCCCTTCAGTTCAGCAGACCCCTGCCGACTTCAAAGCATCGGGAGTCCTGTGGAGTGAGGGATATCAGATCAATGTTCCCAACATACAAAAACACTGATTATCCAGACATAAACAAAGAACTGAATTCCTCTTCAGAAAACCTATTAAGAACTCAGATGCCTTTAAAGGACCCTATAAGATGTGATTTTTAACTCGTTTAACTCGATTTTAACCCTTAAGCAAAGGCTGTCAGCTTGTAATAATTCAAATAATAAATAGTTATGTTAATATTATATTAAGTTTTTTTTTCCTTGGTCATGCAGAAACTCCTTTCTCAACTAGCCTTTTTTAACTGAGTAAAATTACATGTACGACTTTGCTTGAGAAAATGCACGTAAAAAGAAATTAATAATTTTGTTTGTCATGGTTAGAAACAAATTCACTCAAATCATCATAATGGCATTTAATTAAAACCATGCATGCACATTTAATATATATATATATATAACATGCCATAACATCTTCATTCTTAGAGTTTCAAATAGTTTCAAAACATTGACAAAAACTATTAAAAAACTGTAAAAAGTATAGACATTTAAAATACATTCATATATCTTGTTAATTAAATCCTATGACTTTTCCCTCAATAAATTCTTAGTTAAGGTAGTAGTTAAGTTTAGGTATTGGTAGGATTAGGTCATGTAGAATAAGGCATTAATATGTGCTTAATTAGCACTAATAATTGGCTAATATTCTAGTGATATACATGCTAATAAGAAACTAGTAGGTGTTAAAATCATATAAATATATATATTTTTTTTATGCTGCTTTCTTTTGTTTGCTGAGGCCCCTCAGTGGGCCCCACCCCCTAAGAGCCACCGCTCCAGTGTAACATCGAGAGCTTTATCGATCTCCAAAGAACCACATCAAAGCAACAGTAGAACAATCATTTCTGAGCGTATAGACCCCAAACTGGACACCTCGAGTTACAGTGCAGGAGTGCAGATCAACTGAAATGAGAGATCACCCTAATCTTTTGATGAACTTTAATCACTATTAATTAAGCCCATTAATCAGAGTGATGAGAGCGAGATGTGAGATGGTATCGGTCTGACTCTGCACGGTGAAGTGGAGGGGAGAGGTGCGAGTCAAAGCTCCTCCCTGCTGATTGCTGAGAGTGATTCAGTCGCATTGTTTGAGAGCAGCGGATCAAACGCCCCACACAGAGACCCTCCTTTTCTCATGGAAATAAAGTGTCTGCCTCTCATTCACACATGAGTTTCAGTAACGCGAAGAAGTCGAGCGCGCACGAAGACTCCACATCAGAACTAACGAGCGAGGAGCACGTAGTCTTGGAGAAGCGGACGCGCAGCCGCTGGGCTAGGGCAGTTGTTAAGTTAGATTGATGCGGTTTGGCTGATAGTAAGTTGACCATGCTCGCGTCTGCACGGTGCGCGGTTGCGCTGGGTCTGCTGTGTGCTGCGCTCTCCGCGGGCGCGTCGCTGTGTCCCGCCGGCTGTGAGTGCTCAGAAGCCGCGCTCACCGTCAAATGTGTCTCCAAAGATCTGCGGGACATACCGAGCGGCATTCCGAGCTACACCAGAAACCTCTTCATCACCGGAAACCACATCAGCCAGATCGGACCCGAGTCTTTCCAGGGACTGGAGAACGTGACCAATCTGTCCCTGTCTAACAACAGGTAAAGAAGTGATGCATGTTTGAAGAAGCTAGTAGTTCAATTGACCCCCAGAATACTGTTAGCAACTGTTACACACTGTAACAATGTGATACTATGCAACAACTTTGTACCAAACAACAAAAATTGGTAAACTTTTGAAATATAGTAAGTACAGTTATGGCAATGAAACAGTTATTGAATAAGCATGTGTCTATCAATTAAATTTGCATGCCGGGTGAAAAAATATAATATTTTACCAGTTTGTAAGTAGGGTTTTCTCAGTAACTGTAACCGATTACAACTACATTTATTTTGTAATTTGATTATGTAATGTGGTCACGTGTAACTCTTCAACAGTGAGGGAAAGGACATCTTAAAATATGGTGTTATGGTGAATCAATATGGGATCTTTAACCAGTGTAAGAATATTCCATCATTTTAATTACTGTAGAAGCTAAAATTACGGTAAATATTTATTGTAGTTACGGTAGTGTTTTGATTACTCAAAAGGGAAAGCTCAAGTAGAAGCTTTAAGGTGTTAAATGTGTACAGGTTTATTCTCACATCCCTGACTAGGATTGGGCTTCATTTTACTTGCTCATGTGGCTGAATTAAAAATAAAGCAAAACCATAATATAAACAGCACCAGATTAGAAAATTGAATCAGTCATAATACGGGATGAATGTTTTACTTCTGAATATAAACAGTTTTATTCAAAACGTTCTCTCAGCAGGAAAACATTGTTCTTATTTTACCAATTTTTTTAAAACAACTACATAAATAAACACTCTGCAATATCTGTTGTTCTGATTTTGCAACTACGCTTACTCTGGCATCAAAAGATCTTTTTAGAAACTTTATGCAAAATTTAAAAAAATTACCAAATTCTTCAGAGGAAAATTTTCTAATTATTTGGATCTGTGTTCTAAAGTGAAAATCATGATAACTCCCTAAAAATTACTGAAATCATTGTAGACTTTTTTTAAAGTATTGGACAGTGGGTGGCTATTAAGGTATTACTACATCCTTCTAAACAAATTACTAATTATTTAAATCCATATTCTTAAGTGAAGATCATGACAACTCCCTAGTGATTACTGAAGTTAATGTAAACTTTTGAGGTTTTCGCAAGGTCTTGGTTAGTAATTCATTTAGCTAGATTTGGTAACACTTAAATCATCACTAGTGGGTTACCGTGATCTTCAGAAAACCAAATAACTAGTAGTCAGTTGATAGTACTAAATGCATTAGTAGTTTTTTTCCCTCTTGAGTTACTCATTAACTACAGAACAGTATTCTAAAGTGTTACACAGTCCTGTTCCTCATGTACATACTATACTATAGTAATTGCAATAACTAGGTTATAACTAGGTACTAACCCTGAACCTACTTCTAAGCCTAACCCTACTCTGTGTACTTACTAGGTATTAAAGAACTAGATACACTGAAAGTACATGTAAGTACACATACTCTAAGATAAAGTGCAACCAAAGTTTGGACTTAGGTTCTTTACACTAGAAAACATTAAGAATTGATGTTCTTTGTGGAACCAAAATCTGTTCTTCTATAGCAAAAATGTTCCTTTTCTTCTCTCCAGGATCTCTGAGGTGAAGTCTCGTACATTTTCCAGCTTGCGGAGCCTCAGATCGCTGGACCTCAGCAACAACCAGCTGGCCGTCATCCATCCTGAGGCCTTCACTGTCCAGAGCCGTATGCTGAGGGAGCTCAACCTCAGCCGGGCTCTCTACAACCACTCATCAGTCATTTTTTTAGCCACCTCTCTTCGCTGGAGCAGCCTGGAAGACCTGCTGGGACTGGACCTGTCCAGTAACGGCCTTGTCTACTTGCCCCCAGGTATCTTCTGCCATCTTGTCGGCCTGCGGCGCCTACAGCTTGGCAACAACTCTATAGTGTCCATCCATAATGGGACGTTCACAGGACTGGATCACCTCCAGGAGCTCGATCTGACCCACAACGCCCTCAGGACCCTGCGTGAAGAGGCTCTCAAAGAGCTGGAGCAGATGCGTTTGGAGCGGCTCCACCTGGCGGAGAATCCTTACACCTGCACATGCGACATCGAGCCATTCGCCGCCTGGGTGAATGCCTCCCAGGCGCGAGTGCTGGATGTCGAGCGCCTGACTTGTGCCTTCCCAGTGGCCTTGCAGAACACGTCGCTACTGACGGTGGGCGAACTGGAGCTGGGTTGCCATAAGGCGGGAGAAAGTGACAATATCGCACTGCAGACCTCCTATGTGTTCCTGGGTCTCGTGCTGGGATTTGTCGGTCTTATGTTTCTCTTTGTGCTCTACCTGAACCGAAAAGGTATTAAGAAGCGCATCTATGACATGCGTGACGCATGCCGAGAAGTCTGGGAAGGGTACCACTACCGATACGAGATTGACTCCGATCCCAGACTGTCACAAGTCTCTACAACAGCTGATGTGTGAGCTCTTCGCAAACTGAGCTCCTTGTATGAACTAGTTTTCTATTGCATATATATTTGGAAAATGTGCATTTGTGTAATGAACATGTTGGGAGTTACGTAATCCGATTACTTTTTAAAGTAACTAAAGTAATGCCTTACTTTTACATTTAAAATAAAGTTACTTTTTCAAATAGGTAATTTAAGTTACTTTATTTGGCAGCTCTCCTGTCCATATGTTGAGAGAAATCGGGAGTCTGAGGCTTATTGATGTCACTATTGATGTGTCCTTGGAGTTGCCAAAAATGTTACTTTTGGGCTTATTGCAGTTAAAAAACATATAAGCACACCCAGCCCAGATGATGCAAAAGTAACCTAATGCATTACTTTCCATTAAAAGGAACTACGTAATGCAGTTAGTTACTTTTTTGTGCAGTAATGCGATACTGTAATGCATTACTGGTTGTGAGCATGTAGAAATATTTAAGTGGGCGCATTTCTTGTGAAAAGCATGTACTGCCTGTCTTATTGAAGCCTTTATAACAAGCACACCTCCCCCTCAAGTATGCTCAGAATTGGCCCCGAGATACATTTGCTTCTCAATCATGGGATGTTTGAGGATTAGCCCAATAAAGGGGCAGAAGCCATAAAGTAACTCTGACCACCACCAACAAACCCCCCACAACTCCATTGTCCCGTACTGGAATATTGCCCACCTCTCTGGTGCTCAAGTGCCTTGTTCGTTGGATTTAAGAGGCTGACCAGCTTCAAAATGGGACAAATCTTATATATACATGTGTAATATGCAGTTGTGAAGTTTTGAGATCTCTTTTATTGCATGCTCCTGCAACCATGTTTTTATGGAAGCGAATGCAGTTTTTGCGTCGGACCCTGAGCGACCGTATTAGCAGCCTTCTATGGTCCTTTCTGTCCCTCTATCCACAGGGAGTCTGCGAAGAATGTGCCGGATTTTCTCTCCAAAAGCATTCCAGCAGGAGGATAACCTCCTCTAAGCTCTAGAAGGAGGATCTTTTGAAGAAAGAGACCCAGTTTGCAGAAATCTCCGGCTGCTTAAAAGAGACGTTTTGCTTTGTTTTTATTCCACTCATTTTTATTGTCAGAATGATGAGAACCAGCCCTTACGAGGGCCGCTGAGCGAGACCCCTCCTCCGTCAAGCCTGCTCGCTCTTTGAAGACTCAGTCTGGCTCAGTTCCTCATATGTTCCCCAGCTTTTTCTGTTTAAGGGACTTTACGGTGATAAGATACAGATGAAGCCGAGGCTGAACAGTCCCCTGCTCTGAGTTTCTGAGTACTGTTTCCAAATGTGCAAGACTGAAAAGAAATACGCTTGATGTGTTGTGCCAATGTGCTGGACTTCACTTAATTGTCTGGATAACATGATTTTATGCAGTATATGTTCGTTAAAAGATACAGACTATTTAGTCTTTGGGTGAATCTCACAAAGACCGTCAGGAATTTTCTTGTGTAAATGAATTTGTTTCACCTTATTAAAATGAAAAAAATAAATATTTTGCATAAACCGAACGGCTGTTTTTTCTTACTTCTTGCATTGTGACTATTTTAATGACAAATTACATTAAATGTGGAATATATATATATATATATATGCATACAAATATTGTAAAATTCAATATTATATATTTATTATATATAGTTTAATTTAATTTGGAGGGAAACTGAATATTTCTTTGTGAGATTCACTCATTTATCAACAATGTTTTGGGCTGAGAAGCATTATCTGTGGAAAAGCGTCATATCTTTGCTTGTAATGAAAGCATCTTTGTGCCTGATAAACTATTCAAATTATGCTATTTGGTACATTGAACTTCATAGATATTTGGACCGTCTTCCATTGTGCTTTTATAGCTTTATACTCATGTATTATTCATTATATTCAAATAAACCTTTCTCTAAAGAGGTAGGGAAAACCTTTTAAGTGGGCTGCCAAAAGCAAAATGTTTACTCATGAATTTATCAGGTATCCAGTGCAAAACAAAACTTTTGTGGATGTGTCATGCATCGCATGGACAAATAAACGGTCTTTCTTCAGGGCAGAGTTTATTTTGCATGCTACAGAATAAAGGTTTTTAAATTTGAAATTTAAATGAGTCTCTTTGTTTCCTGCTGGTCAGAAAGATATGTGTGGTTTCTTGTAGGAGGATTCCTTTAGCTAGTTAACAGAACAGCTTGGGAATCATTCTTCTTTAGTTTAGAGTAGAAATAACTCCTTTCTTATCGTAGCAGTACCCGATACTGCTTATTGTATTATCCTCCGGATCAGTTCAAATTAAAATTACATATTAGAGCAAAATCTATCATTGTGTGAATGGTGATGCTGGGATATTATTCTCTCTTTTAACAAAAGGCCTTTAGCGAGAGCTTGAAGGGCATCAGAGGTGTTTCATAACTGATAATAACTATGAACAGGCTTAGTCGCATTTTTACGGCTTCAAATATCCACGTTATTGGAAACACATGAGTTTAGCATATGTATGATAATCGGCTACGGCGTAAATGCAATGCCTCATTGAAAATCATCTGTGGTTCAGAGCAAGGCTCTGTGTCTAATTTAAAACACTTACAAATATTTAAATGAAGGTTTTTCATTGAGTCGACCTTCTACGACAAAGTGTCTT
>JAUYWG010000056.1:2533920-2549568 GCA_034779775.1 Enteromius afrohamiltoni | reverse complement strand
TGTGTCTAATTTAAAACACTTACAAATATTTAAATGAAGGTTTTTCATTGAGTCGACCTTCTACGACAAAGTGTCTTGGTCTTGGTCAAATGGTCTTTCATACAAGTTTATGCAAACGCTAAGCATCAACCAATCACAGTGTAGAAAACTGACCATGTGATCTACTGCCAGTCAAGCAAAAAGCATACAGCGATTTAACCTTTATGTGTGAAGGCCGCTATTTACCGAAGCGTTTTTATTGCCGTTACTTAATGGCGTTGTGGCGGTTTATGACATGATTCGTATTGCTGATAGTCAATGGAGCATGAGAGCAGAACTGAAGGCTTTACAAAGTACCTCTTTCCTCCAACAGCTGGAGTCCATGGTGGGCTTGTTAAAAACAAAGAAGAAATTTAGCCAATTAGTTATGAATTTATGGCCGCCCTCAGGCTCAGATCCACAAAAATTGATATTTACCTGGCATCATCTGGCTGGACACTGCTGTGCCAGAGAACAGCACCGAAGATTAATGTCATCTTCTCCGGCCTCATGGAAAGCCTGCAGGAAAGACAAAATATCACACGGCTCTGAATTGCATCTGGTTTGCCTTTGACTTTCAAGCAAACCAGCCATTTAAGAAAAAGAACAAAGACATCTAAGTCTGTGTGACTGCTGTGCTGTTCATGAGACTCACTTGTTTTATTTTCATAGTTTTATCCGTTCTCGATGGCCCTACACTGTGGTTTCGCTATTAAACAGAAAAGCGCTCTTGGGATGTTACAGAGGAAAGCTGCTCTTTTGCAATTAGTCATGTGTTTGCAGACTCTAATGCGCTTTGGTTTAGAAACATCCTGGCACCGTTAAGGGACGTTTAATGGATTGATATATGGGTTCATGAAATGAATCTCACATCTATGAGGGATTGAATACATTAAAGGCGAACCCGCAACAGTCATCAACATGACAACAGCGATTTAGTGGCAGCTGACTTTCAGGAGAGGCATTTTTCCCCTCAAAATCTCTCTCTTTCTTTCTTAACCTCAGTTCCTGCCTCCAGCTTGTCCTTTCATTTTCAATTCTTTAGCAAACCTCTCTTTGTTACACGTCTCTTTCCATGTCCTATATCTTTATTAACATATATATGACTTGTTTTATTACCCTGAGAAACATATGTTTAGTGCTGTTGGCTCAAACAAGCATAGCTGAAACTGTGCTATTGCTCATGCTTACAGTGAGGGATTGAAGAAAACTTTAAACCTATTAAACATCACTTCGTAACTTATCCTGCAGGAAGATTTTTCCCTGATGGATGGTAAAACAAAGAAAGAACTCATAGATTTAGAACTCATCTATGCAAAGCAGAAATATATTTTAAAAAATACATACATTTCTGTCATAAGAACTCTCAAAAAGTTTCGTGTGGTACTATTCATGGCAATGTTAATGTGTTTGGTCTTGGCGTAATAGATCGCGCTGCTGTGAAAGATAATAAAAGAAGTAAAAGATAATACTGCTGCTGCACATATGACCTACAGGTGGAGCTGGGGAAGGTGGAGGGTTTTTGGAGTGCGTTGCAACTTGGGCTGCATCATGATTCGTGGATTGATTCTGAGATTTTTCGAATGCATCATGATTATCTCTGAAACAGATTGTGATCTTATTTTTTAGAGGGATAATTAAAATTCCGTCATTAATTACCCTCATGTCGTTCCAAAACTGTAAGACCTTATCTTACAATCTTATCTTTGAAACACAAATTAAGGTATTTTTTATGGAATCTGAGAGCAGTTTGACTATCCATAGACAGCGAGGATATTACCACGATCAATGCACAGAAATGTAGGACATCAGTAAAATGGTTTGTGTGACATCAGGGGTTCAACATAATGTATACAAAGCTACAACAATACTTTTTGTATACAAAGAAAACAATAATATCATAATTTATTCAGCAATTCTTTTCAAAAAGATTTGAACTAAAAGTCGGTACTGCGTTGGCTATATTGGATCAGTAATTTCGTAAAGTGTGAGTAACTGTTTTATTACATGGTCACTATTGCTTTGTCCATCTTTACAGATATACACTGAGTTTTTACTTACTTTTTGACCTGAATCACATTTGTGAAGGATGTAGTCTGTCAATAATTCACAATTATTAGCCACTGAAAGCAATGGGAGTGTACTTCTGAGTCTAGAATCAGCCAAACCTATAAAAAGGTTCTGATGAGAGGGGTTAAAGCAGGATAGAAAATAGCTTATTTCTTCTAAAGTATGATGTTTTTTGATGTAGAATTCTTCAATAGACTTCAGAGAACAGAACAAAATAAAATATTATATTTATATAATATTATATTTTCTGCAAGTACAGTTTTTTTAATACACTCGTAAAAAAAAAAAAGTACGCCACAAATGCACATTCAAAACAATACAAATGCATACTCTTTTCCCACGTGCTATTACCTAGCAATGACTCCCAACACCTTTGAAACTGCGTTTGCTGAACAAGAAGTTAGCGGCCACATAGCAATACACTAACAACCAACCAACAGCAGTGTTAGCGAGTTTTGCACAGGAAAACACTCTCACGTTTCTCAGAACACGTCAAAATCTAGACCATGTTGTCTACAATGAGTCATTGCACGCTATTATGTTGTAAATCAAGTGATTTCATTGTGGTTTCAGCAAGACTGTGTGATGTTCTTTTCTCTCTTTTTAGATGTATGTTTATGTACATGCGTTAGTCAAACAGATAATAGATTTTGCCTCACACATACAAAGGCACACAAAAAAGCATCTGATTATAAACTCCTGCTGTTTATTCAGGTTTATCTATTTGTTTAGTCCAGTTGTCCAATGACAATATAGGCAGCTATGAAAGTCCTATTCCCAGCAGCCCATTGTCCAATTGTTGGCTGAGGTTTGGGTGAACAATTGTATTTGCGAGCTTTAATAAATGGGGTTGTTATAGCTGGAAGTACAGTCAATGATGTACTGCGTGCAGCACGCGATTCACATGCTCTGCTCTCCACCCAAATGTAAAAGTTGTTGTCGGTTAATGAAGCTTTGACGGATAAACTCACGGCTCAGGCTCTTGCCATGTTTGTGAACGTCACCATCTTCGGTACTACTTTGGCATGTTCATACAGACAGAATAATTCTAAACACAACTGTAAGCTTGCTGTGTGAACGAGGCATTTGGAGACTCACCCCTGTAAAGAAAATACGGTTATCAATCCCAAAAACAGGACGGACAACCGCATTCTGTTCCTGTGTAAACGGAGGCTCACTATGGTTGGCTACTTGCTAATCATTTGCAGGTGGTTAGCAGGAAGGTCATTCATATGCTTTAGCATTTGATTAAACAAAAACGTGTTTACCACACAGGATGAGTCATCAATACATTTTATGTTTTCCCAAAAGTAACTATACATTTAATGTGTATAAAGTGAAAATTTATGAGCGCCCTTCACCTTAATTTACGCTAAATATCATTTATTTTCATTGTGATTTAACGTGTTAATGTAACCAAAAGACAATAAGTCAGTAAATCAAGATTATTGCATGCAAACATAAATAAGGAATTGTGACAGGTTTGCAAAACCCTCTCCGCCGCAAAGCCTGACTTCTTCATGGCCCCTCACACAAACAGAATGAAGGACTGGGTTTCAAATTAAAAACAAATGCATGTGGAACCCAGTGACCCCGCGTCCAACAATAGGATAATGTCTCTGACATCCCGAACAACAAAAGAGCCATCAAAGCGCTTTGATCTCCGACTGCATCCATACTGCGTTCCCTTAATGCAGTACAGTCAGAAATTATATCATCCCTCTGGGTTTTCCCTGCCCTCTGCCCAGCTGTGGGTGCTGTTATGTGGGTTTGTTTTTTATGTTGCCTCCCTGTCTGCTGGTGTGTCCGACCAGAAGATCTTGGAACAACTTCTCCTTGTTTAGCACAAGTCATCGTCTCGGGGAGAAAAATGCCATTGGTGGGGTTATGACAAATTGCGTGGGTATGAATACAGCATATATGCGAGTAACAGTTTCTGATAAATACTTTCATCTCTGACGCAGTGTATCTTTGTCTTCAGTATCACACCGTGGTATGTTCTGTATGTGAGTCAAAACCACATTCATTTGCTGCAAAACTGTTAGCACTGATCTTTGCAGAACTATCCTAAAGTGTGCAACCTTCAAGTTTACACTACAAGAGTTTAGGGTTTACAATTATTTTTACTCGTAGCTGTACACAAAACTTTGCAACTCATAAATGGTACTTCATCAGGCATTATCCATGTTTTTAAAATGAAATGCAAATTAGATATTAGAGATAAATTAGATTAGAGAAACTCCCTGTTTTGGTCAGCAGAGACACCATATTTGTATCTGTTGACTTCAGATTGTCTAATCTACCCATGCTGAAACAAACATTTGTATTTAATTCTTTTAGTATTCTTCTTCTTATTATTATTATTGCTGAAGAGTGTTGAACTTTCTTCTCCTGCGTTCTATTCGTAATAAAGCACGGCAGCACAGCTAAAAAGTTTAAGCTGCCCCTTCTACTGTGCAGATGTGAATTACATTTCTTTCGATCTTGACTCCCAAATCAATGAATGTGGCAGCTGAAAGCAATCATCATTTGAATATCACCCCGAGTTTACGAAATAGAGAAACATAACCTGGCCAAAAAGAAGCCGAAAGAGAAACTGAACTTTGAAATCAAACTCTTAAAAAATACCTGTTAAAATTGTAAATGCAAACAGTTAGGATGCAGTCATTAATATGTACTGTATGTTAAACGCTGCTCAGACTCAGGCTCCAAATGAATCTTTACTGCTCAGACTCGTGCTCCAAATGAGTCACTACTAAACAGACTCGGACTCTGAATGAATCACTGCTGCTCAGAATCAGGGGCCCCAGATGAATCACTACTGCTCAGACTTGGGCTCCAAATAAATCGTTACTGCTCAGATTCAGGCCCCAAATCAATCTTTGCTGCTCAGAATTGAGCTTCAAATTAATGACTGCTGCTCAGATTTGGACCCGAATGAATCTTTGCTTCTCAGATTCAAGCATCAATCACTGCTGCTCAGAATCAGGCTACAAATGAATCACTGCTGCTCAGACTCTGGCACCAAATAAATCACTCTTGAACAGACTCATAATGAATCCCAACTGCTCAGAATCAGGCTCCAAATGAATCACTACTGAACAGACTCTGACTCCGAATGAATCACTGCTGCTCATTATCAGGGGCCCCAGATGAATCACAACTGCTCTGACTCGGGCACCAATTGAATCACTACTGAACAGACTCTGACTCCAAATGAATCACTACTGCTCAGATTTGGGCTTGAAGTGAATTGCTGCTGCACAGACCAAGACTCCAAATGAATTATAGTGGCAGCCTATGGCGTCTGAATGGTAAGTAGAAGGATAGGATTCATGGTGTGTTCCCGTGTACATTCTTTGAACATTTATTGACACAATGTAACAAACAAATGCAATAACATGTACGTTTGAAAAAGGTCTAGAACGGTGAACGAAAACTAAGCATACTCCCACCGTTCTACTCACACATGTCCAACAGGAAACACTACCAAGTATGTCACGGAATAAGTCACATTTTTGTGAATTGTGCTTTTTCCTTATCCATCTGTGTAGATGTAGCATCTAGCAGGGGCCAAAGCTAGCCCAAAAACTGAATAAAAAGAGAGAATCAATATAACTAACCTAGTTTAATTGGGTCTCACTTGACCACTTAAGAGAATGCATGAACAATTCTCCAAGACCCCATTATTGAACATTTTCTGTAACAAGATTAGTCCCGCTGTACAGGGAGTGCTAGTTAAAATGGAATACAATTATTATTACATTTTTTTTGGTGGGTGTTGTTTGTTTTTTTGACGGAAAGGCACGATGAGATGTGGGCGTGTCTTTCTCTAGAGGTAATATGACCTTTTGTTCCTGCTGTGCATTAAGCCCATTATGACTCAAGTTATTGTTGTTACGTACATTATTCAAGATGACCAGATGCCTGAGCAGGAGGGGGTTCTAAGTGCCAAGCCAGGGAAAGCTGTGTGCGATTGGCTGGGATGTTGGGAAGGTTCTAGAGGTCAGAGGGCAGATACTTCCGAAGGGAAGACGCCATCTGGACCACTGCTGACTCATGACAGGCTATCATTTTGATCTTATAGGGTTCCTTCCTGTCAGATTGGCTGAGATCAATAATTAGTCACATACCACTTCGCCATCACACACCTGATATAAAAGTCAGCATAATAACCCAATAGACAAATGTCGCTGTTGCCTAGTAATAATAATTTTGATAAGCCTTTGATATTCTATTACTGGATACTAGAGACAGTTCACCAAGCATCAATATTGGTCATAATTCCAAACCATTACTTAGGGGCATAACCATCATTTTAGAAGTGAGGGGAGCATAATTATTTTATATTTTTAATTGGCTAAGAAATTAAATACACTGCTGGATCAAAAAAGCTATCATTTGTACTCCATAATATATATATATATATATATATTTTTCTGTTTTCTTAATGGCAGTTGTATGATTGGTTTTAATAGACCTTACATTACTGCTTTGTCCATTTGGACACTTTCACAAAATTGTGATGATGCATATGACATGTCATCAGTATTAGAAATCTTCCAGTTTTTATATATTTTCTTTAAAAAATGACATTCTAAAATATATATTGATAAAACTTTTCTTTTGCTATTTAAACAAAAATTGATGCTGTGTTCCTAGAATGTGGTAGGGGGCGCTAGTATACATCTTCCGTACAGAATTAAAAAATCTGGGGGAAAAAAACACAACTGAAGAAGAAACCTAAAAAACTGAGGCTTCCACCTGTAATCTAACACAATCATTAGACACAAAACACCACCAAAACTGTGTAACATTATGGAATAAAATGTCGACCAATAAAGAAGTAATAAGGACTGAGAACAGACTGAGATGCGAGCAGCTATCATCAGATCGTCAGGATGGAATGAGAGGTAAAGATGAGTGTCTTCAGCATAACAGTGGTATGAAAAGCCATATTACTAAATGACAGAACATAGTGATGCCATGTAGACAGAGAAGAGATTGGTATGCTCCGAGGCATCCCAAGTCTCCCGGATGTTCGAGTCTCCCGTATATTGATAGTTCACTCTTCCCAGTCAACAACTGAAAGCAAGGCAGTCTTGGTTAAATATCCACTTCAAACCCAGTGATTTTTGACTGACCCTCACATGATCACTGAATCAGTTATTGGGTGCTTCTCAATTGGAAAGTTTTTTTATGGATGCATCAAGTGCATCCATACAACACATTTCAATTCATGAAATAGAACTTAAAAATAGAATTAGTCAGGGCTTGGCTCTTCCAATATGCCTGTGGGGAAATCATTATGACAGGTACACTTGCTAGACATTTCATTCTAGTGCTGAATGCCAAGGAGAGCTAGACTAGAAGCCTTTGAAGGACTGGATTATAAAGGACTCGAGAGCCTCTGCAATCTGATCAATCCAAACTGATAGCACCACTGGTACTTAAAATAAATACTTTCTTTACTGGAATACAAAAAGAGAAATTAATAGTATAATATCAAAGTTTTTGTTTTTGCATTGACAGTAATACAGTATGCTTAACAGTGGATTTTAAATGTAAGAATCTAATGAGAATCACTAAAGTTAGTTGTTTGAATTTAACAAAATGTTTGCTGTGACATCACCTGAACATGCTTTAGTAAGATTCACTCATATAGCCTGATCTGTTTGGTGGTGGTGCAGGGTGTAAGATTGATGGTCTTATAATAAGAATCCTTGAATGTCTGATGATGAATAGATTCACACTACACCTCACAATGGGACATTCTTTCCTGTATGCCACTGCTTGCTGAGGAGAATCTGCTGACAAGGGAGTTTGCCAAGTGTGGCTGGCCGTTACTGAAGCTTATTCTTGAAAATTGTCTCAGAAATGCAGACTAAAACAAAGGGTTTTGCAGGACTGATGGAGTGTGTTTTCCTGGATACATATTTTCTGATTAATGAGACTCATCGCAGCTGAAAATACACATTTTTATTTCTTTTCATTGTTCCCACACTGAGTCATTTTATTTGCGCCACTGTGATTATTTCTGATGATGTTAGCAAGAAAAAAACTTGCTTTTTACTCAACTTTATATGTCCCTTTTCTGTTCCCCAACAGGGCTTAATAGGAATCGCTCATTCAATTTCTACAAAAAGCTGAAAACTGCCACATATTAACAGCCACCAAGTTAACGTCATGCATTTAAATGTCAACCTGACTTTTAATCACAGCCCCATGTAAAGCTCACACAGTCGAATCACTTTCCATAATGGCATGTGAAGAGCTCGTGAAGGATTCGGTTAAGGAAATTACTGCATTCCAACTTCCCGACTTGGAGGAATAAATGAGGGACAATGTGTAGGATGAAATGACATGCCAAGGAAAAGTAGGCCGGTGTGACAGATGTCCTCAGCGCTTAAAGTACCTGGTATCAGGAGACAGACGGATCCTTCTCCTTCCTGCTGACTGCAGGAGAATGACACTAATGATCCCTATCTATCAAATGTGCACGGGTGGGAATGGAAAATTGTCAGTGTATGCGTGCGAGTATGAGGGAAGCCATGTATTAGACGGCATTAATGGCTTTCATACCTCCTTAAGGTATAAAACCCTGTGCTGTGAACGCATGTCTGCATCTGAGCTTGATACTTTATGAAGCCTCTTCCTCGAAAGCACTCGCTTCAGAAAATATAGTGGATTTGTGGAAACAGACCATTCTTGTATTTACACATGATATTTAGCAATTCTATGAAACATTAACACAAAGTGCCTGTTTACCATATAAAAATGATAAATGATATCACATACGTGCTTTCTTTACCATGTTTAGTCCATGGAAAAGGTGAGTACTGTATTTCACTGATGTGAGTTCATAGTGAAGCGAATATAATTGTGGCAGGATGAGGTTGTGCAGTGGGTTAGAAAGCATATATTCATCATCATAGGGTTAAATGCATGGCTTCTTGACATTACATGACAGATTAAATATTTTCCAGGTTTGGAAATCGAAAGTGAAAACGTATTAAATATTGAACTCACTGCATACAGTAAATATATTTTATATTTTATTCATATTCTATTTTCTTATTTTTCTTCTTTCTATAAATAAGCTGAACTGTTTCACCAATTACTCTGAATTTATTTAATTTTTAAAAAATTCTTATACAGTACCAAAAAAATAACTGACATAAAAATTCACTTCTGGCAACCCTGTAAAGAGCAGATTGAGCTCAAGTGAAATTTCTTCTAGGTCTGACGCTTAAAAATTATTTTCATTGATATAACTTAATGTAGTCAGGTTAATTTAGTTATTTTTTAATATACTATATAGTAGGTGATTTTTGTTTAGGTTACTTGACAAAACATTTCATAGTAAAATTTAATTCATTTTAATTTATTATTATTTCTTTACAATATTCACACATTTGTTTTATTTTCTGTTACAAGTAATTTTTATCAATCAAACTGTTTGCCTTATAAAAGATCATTACTAACACCTGCCGTGAGCAAGTATCTTGATTGCTGATTGGCTGAAGGTGATGTGTGAAGTCTATAAGGTATTCCCACTGAGGTTTAGCCAGAAGTTATGAAGTGAGGGGACTGTAACAGAAGTTGCTGGTTACCCTGTCTCTACGTGTGCCTCATTTAACAATGGATTCTACATGTTGTTTAAGGTGAGCATAAAACCACACAATGTTTTCCTTAAGCTAAACTTAAGCATTGCTTTATCAAGTGTTTGACTTGTTGCTTGTTTTCAGGATACTTTTTGCCTTGTTTCCTGCTTATGTAACCTGTTTGGGGTATTATGAAGGTAAACATAACACTGATAACACTGATATTTTTCTGAAACATTGGTGTGTTTATTGCCTCTTTATTTGTTTCTAACAGGGAGCATACCAGCTGCTAATTTGCAAAGAGTGCCCGCAAACACTTTCCCCGTGATCGGCCCTGAGGTAAAACAAATGAGAAACTGGAATGATCCAGTTTACTCTTCTGCTCCCCAGCGCCACAGTCAAGACATCCAAGGAAATTATGATGCTCATAAAGACCGATTGTTTGCAGGATCAAATGTAAAATCAGATTCAAAAGATTGTCAGACTTCTGGTAAAAGTGATAATCAAGACAATCATATAATTAACTATAAGCCTTCTGTATTAGTTCCCAAATATGACTTGGCTGGGTCTGGTCAGTATGAGTCCCGTACAAATGCCTTCAAAACCGATTCTACTTCATCTCAGAGTGGGTCCACCTTGATGAGAACCCTAAAAGTACCCTCTAGAGGTGAATCTAGTTATAACGTGGCTAAAACTGCTGGATCTAATGAGATATTTATTGCAAAGCCTCCTAAAAACATGCAAAGCCACATGTTCAAATCTGAAATTGCCAGAGACCCACTTGCAAGAGGCTCGAATCATGGACCAACCTCTATCTCAAGTCAGGTTCCCCATCAGTATACTTTATCTAAGGGAAGCCAGAGTACTAGCAAGCTTGTGACCGCCGGTAGCAGTTATGACCCATTCATGAAGGGAAACCCTGTGTATTCAAGGATGAATCCAATAAAGCCCTCTCGTAGTGGATTTAAATATACTGAGGACAAGCCTTTGGTTGTTAGCTCGGGGCCAATCCTTGTAGTTAAAGGTGACGGAAATGCTCAAGATCTTGGAGGGTATAGTAAGCATCCAGATTCAGTAAAACCATTTAGAGGTCCCAGTCGCACTAACCCCCATCAAGCCAGAAAAATCTACAGACTGACAGAAAGCAGTCAAGGCAAATCGTGGAATGAAGCTCTTCACTACCCCACGAGTGGAACTCAATACAGTCCCAGCTATGAGCCAAGAAGACCCTCCAAAAATGACTGTAATGCTAGGTCTTCAATTGCCAGCTCTGGTGGGATTCTTCTCAAGGCCCCAGAAAGAGGTCAAATAAAAAAGATACCACCTCACTATAAAGCTACCCACCCCAAATTCCAGCAGAGTTACAATATCCACGATCAACCTAATCAAATATCTAAGCCCTCTCCAAGTGGGGCTCGAAGTGATGTACCAAAGTCCTCAATTACCAGTTCTGGTGCAATCCTGATGATGCAAGCTCCTGCAAATGTTCAAAATACAGCAGAATCCAACAAACCCAAAGTTCATCCACTTCCAGAGCGTAAGGTACAAGCTGCATCTGGTCAGACTCAATACCAGTCTGGGTATCAGGCCTTCGCCTCTGTGAAGGGAACCCAATACAACCCAAGTTTATTGCCCTCAAGGACTTCTACAGGTAAATTAGGATTCGGTGCAACTAACCCCACCATTGCTGGATCAAATGAGATTAATACAGTCCGTGTAAGGCTTAATAAACTGCCCACAAGCAGCTTTGGTCGTTTTCAGAACCAATGGGCTTCTGGTGACATTAGCAGGGGTGCTTCTCAAAGTTCCTCACCTCCAAGTTACCCAGGCCAGAGGCCAGGTGAAAATTTACAAAAGCCTGTTAGTTGTTCATCCTGTTGTTCCGAAGGAGTCCAAAGCCAAGATGGCACCAGGTGTATTACTGCCATTCCAATGGAGTATGGCCAAGGTGCCATCCGAAGGATTTCTCCTACACTTTCCAGCAGCTACAGACAAGGTAATCACTTCATAATCACTTAGCATGCTTGAAACTTGATTTTAGTTGGAAAATAACTAAATTTCTCCCCTCTGCCATAGCGGAGCAAAACCAGCCTCAAGTTAACAGCTTGGATTCCTTGGCCTCAAAGTGTGAAGTGAACCAGAATAGCCATGCAGGTTTTGGTCAACAGGCCCCAGTCAGATTCCAGGAAGCAAACCTCTCCAGCTAGTAGTAATTCTCAGCGTCTGCTATGAAGTGAGTACAATTGCTTCTCTTACAGTCTACACAGAGAACGTCTATATTTGGTTTTTAGCAGGAAATGAGCTGCTCTCTGCAAGCAGTACTGTAAAAGTGGGATGGTTATTTCAGCATTTACAGCATCCCAAAAATCTGTCTCCGTTTCAAGTAGTTGGCTGCCTCATTTCCGATGTATAATTCAGGATTTTTTTTTTTTTTTTTAATGGCCATGTTCAAATTGGGATTCCAGTTTACTTCATACTATGCAGTATGCTAACCACCATTTAAAGAGAAAAATATATAATGTAATGGACATTTCAAGTGTTTTAGTTTTATGCTGCACTGTCACAACACTTCATATAGGAGCTGTCAGAATTTCAATGTAGTCGGTGGCATTTGAAAAGGATTAATACCAGTTTCAGTACCACAGAAATATTAATACCCGTATTGATATGTAATGATTGGATAATAAACAGCTGCAGTTTTGATTGCGTCCGCATAATGTAGAACTTTTTTTTCCCTTCAATGTGTACATTCAGATGGATGCGAACCAACTGTATTTACACTAATGCCTCACCAATACTGGAATTTTGATCCAAATATGATTGTCCATGTCCTTGACCATATTAGCTGCTATGTTTAACCAGTCAGACAGGCTTTGGGTACCAAACTGAGCTGCATGTGTAACCCAACAGAAGTGTTAGTTTTACCACTTTTAACCTGCATTGTGGGTTACAGTATTTGGGCATTTAATGTGTAAAGAAAATGTGTACAAAAGGCTTTTTGTTTGCTTTGGTTTTTTTAATTATAAAGATGGCATACCTCCAGCATTTCACAATTAATGGTTTCTTCTCGCATTACTTCAGCCTTTATTAGGAGTGTGTTGGGGAGGCTGTCAGTCATCAGGGTCCGGTCTTTGCAAGGATTACAGGATGCTCTGATCCAGTGCGCTGCTGTTCAGTGATCACTGAAACTGTGGACACAGGGAATTGTGCTGGCAATGTGACTATACCCTTTCAGTGACCGTACATGTAATGACAATAAAATTGTTAAACCTACACAAAATGGCTTTCCAAATTCCCACTTTTTATACTTTGTAAATGTTTGACATGTATACTTAGACATATATAATACTTAGACATGTTTGAAGCTGAATAATTTTCATTTAAAAGCAAATCACAGTACATTTTAAAAAGACACATTTGTACCTAAAGGGTCCATTTTGGTACCTTTTTAAAGGTTAATATTAGTACTTAAGGTGTACATATTTGAACCTAATGGGTACAAAAGTCTACCTTTTAAAAAGGTACCAGCCCAGTGACAGCTTGTGTACCTTATTTCTGAGGGTGTACAGTTAACTGATTTCACTGTAAATTCTCACTTTCAGCAGTAAGACTTGTTTAAAGCTTGTTTTGTAGAACATCAGTTATGATGAAAACCGTAAGGCATGTAGATGGGGAAAATATTTTCAGAATGACTTTTTTCTCAAACATAGTCTGCGGGGTAAAATGTCCCTAGAGGGCAATGAGCAATTACTGTAGTTATTCTGTTCTGAGCATCTAAATACAAAAATTCTAATTGGTAAAATACATTTGTATTTTAGATTTTAAAATGACCAAGTTAGTAGGCTATTAGATGACCAGTTAATCAGCTAACAAAATATCTCGAGTAGGCTATTATAATTGTGTACTTTATAATTAAAACTTCTATTTATTTTTAAGCAAAAACTGTCTGTATTCTGATTTTGGTGATATATGAAATGCATTGCTTTGAGGGCATAGGTGGGGTAAAACGTCCCCTTGGTCCAAATGTAATTTTTATTAATATAAACACTGAATTTTTTTCAGATATAAACTTTGTTTATAATTTGTCATTGTCACTAAAATGACTTTTCTTTACACAAGCCTAAAGGGGGCTTTACCCCCCACTCTACCCTACCTGGAGTCTTCTATAGAAATGGACGTAAAGTGGTTTGTGTCGCGACTTCCTGTATGAATAGTAATATGCAATTTCAAACAGTCCGCTTGGGAGGGGAAATTAAATAAACAGTGCTGCCAACTATTTCCAATGAAAAGTAGCTAAAGCCTGTCCGAAAAATAGCTAAATGGTGCCAGATGACGTCACGCACTGATTTGCGTATCATTGATGTCATCACGTAGTATCTGAGAAGCGTAAGCCCGTCATGTCTCTACTCTCCGAGGCGCCGTGTATATTAAAACATTACATCCAGATGCACAACAAATAGGTTTTTATTAACATATTACTTTGCGTTAAGACGTCATTGTGTAATCGCAACTCAAAACTACATCTTTATGTAGTATACAAAAAATTAATGTTTTCTCAAATTGACTGGCCATCTCAGCAAAAACATTATTTGATATATGTCAATTTAGATTTGTATGAAAAATATAGCTGACTAATTGTAAAAGTAATACAAACACTTTTTGATAAAAATGTCTTTTTTAAATATAACACCGATAATGAACAGTTAATTTTTTTAACAATCACAGCTTGTGTACTTTCTCTTTTTAACGTGTGAAATGAACACATCTGTGAAAGTGACAACAATCATAGCACTGTTGGAATTTATTGCTACCTAAGTTACAATTATACATGTTAACAAATATCAGTAAATTAACAGTAATGAAAAACAATTTGAGCTAGCAATTTAACTTGAGTGTGTGTGTGTGTGTTGAAAATTGCTAAAAGAAGCCAAATTAATGTTAAAAATGGCTACATTTGTTGCTAGGTGCTATTTGAAAAAAAAGTTGCTAGGGTAGTATGAAAAGTTGCTATATCTAGCAACAAAATTGGCAACACTGTAAATGAATCAATTCACTAATGTTTGAATCCGCAATTGTATGCGAGGAACAATAGCGCCATCTGTTGGTTGCATCTCGCCAGTTCACTGTCCATGCATCATATTAAAATATAAAAACTATTCGTCAAAAAAGTTAGTTTATTTAATTTATTTTTAATGTACGTGAAGACTCGGTCGCAAACGACAGTTGATGTGACTGACAGTCAATGAAAAATGTTTAGACTTCTAGTTGAGCGTTACGTCACCAGTGTCCATGTCCTGGTGTACCTGTTGAATCAGGCAGGTGTACCTGTGTGCGTTCATACACGCAGTGAACGACGACAATGCAGGTCAAATCATTGCCCTTCACTGTCTGCGCTTTGTAACACAATTTAAAGGCAGCTGATTGAGCACCGGCGGAATATTTGTGGACTAATAGTCAAATCCAGGTCAATCGACTTTTTTGTGCTCACTCCGGACTTCCGGAAGAAACTCGTCAGACTGCGACATTTCCCCCATATGGTGTGAGTAAAGTCCAACAATAACAAACTTCGTTCTTTGTTTATTTATCTAGCCTCTTATGATTGTATGGCTTATTTTAAATGTCTTTCGTAGAGGTGAACTAGTTCCGTAGTGAGTCTGTTTCTAAAAGCTGCATGTCTGTGATTTGACTGGATGTTTTTTGCGGCAAAACCGCGGTATGTTTGTTTGGGGACAGTATAAACTTCGAGGCTTTTCCGAATTTTTAATAGGCGGCCTTAAAAGGTATATTTCTATTGTCTAATCTAAAACGTGTTTAAATTTATGGCTTCGGACTTGGTTTTTTTTTTCAAATTGTTTCGAAATGCGAAACGTCAATCAACATTATTTCCTTAATGTCTTTTCCTCAAATTAAAAAAAAAAAAAAAAAAAAAAAATATAAATATATATATATATATAAA
>JAUYWG010000056.1:2531236-2533820 GCA_034779775.1 Enteromius afrohamiltoni | reverse complement strand
AACACTTAATAATCTATTGTTAATAGGTTGCGTCTATAGTTTATACAAATATATATATATACACAAGTAATTGATTTTGATATTTATACTGTCATGTTTGGAATTTCCCTGAATTCTATTGTCCTCAAAACGTCATCACTAAGTAGAAACATGTCTGCCTAAAATAGGTAAGCAATATGGTACACTTTTAAATAAATATTATTGTATTTATGGGGGAAAAAAACGGCAGCTGTAGTGCCAGGACATGCTTTATATGCATATATAAGTTATTTAGTGATGATGATGTTGCATTGAGATGACTGCGACCCCAGTTAACCTCAATTAACCCTGTTTCACATGTAGAACAATTTAACTTTCGTCCCGTAGCGCATAGCCTCTTTCATATGTATAACATTATCACAATAAGCTGATCGACTAAAGATGATTTAATGAAAGACCGCATAATGTTTAAATTTGTAGGTTGCAGTAAAATCAGATGCCCATTTTAGACTTTCACTTGATTAATTTACTAACTGTTTTCTTAAAAAAAGTAGCTTCTCTATTCTTTTTGTTTTAAGGCCTCAAGCTTCTCTTTTTTTTATTCTGTTTTCATTTTATTTATTATATAACCATTATATATAATATAAAAAACCTTGCTATTGTTATAGCATTTCCCCATCATTGCTCTTTTGTTGATTTCTATTTCTGATTGTTTGTAAGTGGCTTTGGATAAAATGTTTGCTAAAATGACTAAATCTATTTAAAAAATGTACCGTTTTCACTGTACAGGAGTTAATTTTCACAAGGGTTTAGTTGATGCAAGCTTTTATTGAGGAGAACGCTTTACTTTCACTATCATGTTAACAATGACAACAGGCAATAAAGCAAACAGCTCTCAAACTGGTTGGTTTGCATCTCGTAGGGAAATTTGGGACAACTCACTGCAGTTTTGTTACCGAGGCTGCTTGAAAGTGAAAGGTAAAACCGTCATCTCCTCCCAGTTTTCTCCTATTAGGTCTCTTTCTTTTTAACAGACCCTGAGGCCTCAGTCCAGTGTCAGGTATCAGTAGAAACAGCACCAGAGGGCGGTCTGGGCTGCGTGTTGTCCATATGGAGAGCACCCCTTCCTGGACCAGTGGTCCCATTGATGAAGGGCCATACCAAGAACGTTGCGTCGACCCCGTGGAGGACTTCAGAGTGAGCCACAAAGTCAGCAAGGATGCCAACGGCAATACGACGGGCCCGGAAACCGTAAGCTTCCTCCCCGTCAAAGAGGAGCCTGTCTCAGGGACATGTATGTGCGGACCAGCGTCTGTGAGAAGCTGCAGGAAGCTCTTTTGCAGCGTTTTGACTTGTGGACTGTACCGCGTGTGTCGGCGCTTGCCTTGCCTCGTTTCGAGTGAAAGTTCAACTCCCAAAGCGCCGGTGGAGAACCAGCCCACGCCTTTGCAGCCTGAAAACGGCTTCTATTCCGACATCCGCATCGGTGGCGTCAAAGTGGACACGTCCGTCATCGGGGAAGATGAAGAGCACGTGTCCTTTTCCCCTTCCAGATTCGAGGTGGACAGCTCGATTTACTTCAGTAGCTTACCGGAGGATGACTTGATCAACAGCAGCAGGATGGAAGATGTGGACAAACTCATCACCCGGAAGCTCATGGAGGTCTTCTCCGAGTTTGAGATCAACGAGCTGGCCAAGTGCACTACGGACTCCATGTTCCTGCGGCGCTCCCGGGAGATCAGTCAGCTGATCTCGGACATCGTGGAGGAGCACAACATGGAGGAGCAGGAGGCCGAGTGCAGGCTGGTGCGAGAGATCATTCGCATCAGCACACGCAAGAGCAAGAAGAAGCCGCAAGTCAGGCCTCCGGAGCTGCAGCGGGACAGCGGCAATGACACCTGGAACAGCAAGAAGAACAGCCAGAAGAGCAGCATCAACTCCATGAGCGATGGAAGTGAGTGCCAACCACGTCTTTTCGTCCCTATCTACTAGGGCTTCCCTCAACTAAGGATTTTTCTGGTTAATTTATTAAATTACCCACTATTATGCCATTTTTAAGGCTCTCAGCATTGTTTTGGGTGTCTTCTTCAATAGGTTTACATGCATGCAAGGTGAAAAAAAAAGTTTAATATCATCTGATTTTTCCAGTGAGGTTGTTCAAAGCAGGTTTAAGATTCAGTCTCTCTAAACCCCACCTTTCCGTAAGCCTACTCTTCCCTGATTGATCAGATGGTGCAGAGTGTTGTGATTGGTTTACCATGTACAGCAGTCGTCAGTACAATTACGTGTTTGTTGGCGGGGTCAATTATTTGTGGCCGGCCAACGTAGAACATAGAATACCAAAGGCTCATTCAGGCTGTTCAAGGTCAATTCTTTATTTTGGGAGACAATAACTTTATTTATCATGCACTTTCAGATTGACAACTTTGCAGGTCGTTTACATTCACATATAGCTACGTTACAAACTGCATGAAAGGCATTATTGGAAATGGCATAATGGGGGCAGTAGGTTCCAGACTTACTGATATAAAAATTCTAATTGAGAATCTAGAATCACTCTATCAAAACACAGGCAAGGAAGACGCAGAAACAAGGGCTCTCATAT
>JAUYWG010000056.1:2496236-2528736 GCA_034779775.1 Enteromius afrohamiltoni | reverse complement strand
CAGCACACGAGCGTGAGGGTGTCTCTCAGACATGAATTATTTTCATTTCCAGACGTCCATAAACGAAGAATACATTGTCTCTGTGAAAAGTACACCCTCCGGCTAGGAGTCAGAGGATTGTTTTTGAAGTATACCCCTAAAGATTGTGATTTCATGGGTAGATTTTTAACATATCTGACATGGTAGGTGTATTTATGCTTCTATTTCATATTTTCTTGAGATGGAGGTGTGAAGTATCTCAACACTGCTATCCAGAAGACATAAGACAACAAACGACTTGCTGAGAATGAAGAATAAGAAACGGTCTGACCTCTTTATTGCAAACAGATGCACACATAATGTAGAAGCTTTCTTAAGTGTCTCTATTATGGACTTTTCAAAATGAGCTTTCATGCAGTGTAACACAGCTCTAAATTAATGAAGACAAACATGTATTTAAAACAAGTTAAGTTTTACATACAAAAAGGGCACCGACTATGAAGTTATCGTCTTTCGAAAGAAAGATTGAAACAAGTTTTTAAAACAAACCTTAATCCATTTCATGTCGACATCAACTTTATATTACCATATTGATACCTTTTGTTGGTGTTTTTACTTTGGTCTGAATTAAAATGCAAATCCATTTTTCACCACAAATAACATTTTCCCCAGTAACGCTGTCACGAAACAGCACTGAGCTCACAAACACTGCTTTAACTTTTCAGAACCCATAATAGGGGCACTTTAACCTTCCTTTCGTTTCTGCCTTTTCAAGAGGTATTTCATCCAAAAATGAAAATTCTGTTATTTTTTTTAACCCTCAAGCCATTCCAAAATCCAATGCTCCAAAGATGGCACCGGAATATTCTTCAGAGAATCTAGCATTATGTTCCTCTAAAGAAAAAAAAAAATGGTTTGCAGGGTGAGAAAAATGAGCGTTTTTAATTTGTACATGTATGACTTTTGAATAGTGAACTTTACTGCGAAGATGAAGAATGTATTGGTCAGATGTTGGCACTTCAGTGAAAATTTGTCTTTGAGTGAAGTTTGAACCAAACAAACTGCTTTGAGCTGGAATGAATGTTGAAGGGCTTTAAATGGGCCTGGGTGCTTGTTTAAACGTCCATAAAAACAACATATGCACTTGCCGTATGCAAAGTCTAGGATAGCATGTAATCGATGCTTTATTTTCATGTATATTTTAATGGTGCAAGAGGAATTTGTTAGGAAATAAAAATGTTCTCTTATGTAAGACTGCTATGTTTGCTTAAATAATAATAAAAGTCTCTGTTGCTTGGTAAAGATGGATTAAGAACTAGATTTCATGTTTCATAGGGCGTATGTTTTTTTTCTCAGAGACCTGGTAAAAGCTGTATGCAAACTGAATTGAAGTATTTTGCATTTGGGTGTGCCTTCAGTGAAGACCTGACGTCATCAGAGTAAATGCACAACGTTCAATCAATTGCGCTAACATTCACAATCTACTCTAATGCATCTGAGGTATGCAAATAAATTTATCCGTCGTACCAACTGCGGCACAGGTGATGGAGGAAACCGAACACAACTATATAAATGATGATTCGTAAAGGACACAATGTCACATTCAGTGTCTAAACACTTGAGTAAGTCTGCGATACAGTTTGCTGCGTTTATCGAAACCATAAAACCTCCAGAGAATACCAGGAAAACGTAGAGCAGAAATTGATATTTGCTTAAGGAGAAAGGGCAGATAAGAATGTGCTTCAACAAACACTTGAAACTGATCCTTTGGACACTTTTTGACTCATGCACCAAGTTTCTGCCTTAAGGTGCAATGCAGTGAAAGTGTCACGTTTGAAGAACACTTATGAAACACACTGCCTGTGATCAAATGGATTAGTTTTCCTGCAGGCATTTAGTGACAAATGGTTGTGGAGGGGTTATGCAATATTGGTTTACTGCAAGAGGTCTATTCATATTTAAACTTTAAGTTTGTGTCAGAAGAGTTGTTTTAATGCATCGTCCACCTTGTGTGTGTGATTTTACAAAATGTTCATCTATTAATTTATTATAACTGCTGGTTTATTATTTGCAAAAGTTTTATTGTATATTCAGCATCTTGAGTCGACAGCTGCATTGACTTTTTACTTGATGAAGCACGGTGGACCAACACCAACAGATGTCAATCATCTCTGACATCAGAAAGTTCACACTCGACTTCAATCAGCTTGTATTCTGTATCACTCCAGTCTTCCTTCAGAATCACGGTGCAGCAGTCCAGTTCTTTTTCCTCCTCAGCCCAAGTAAGATGCTTCTGGCCTTGTTATTGTCAGCTTTTTTCACTGCTCATACCCACATGATTTTCACTGACGATGAGACGGCGGTGCTTAATGAAAAACAGAAAGACCCCGGAACACAAGGTGGCGCTGCGCTGCTTTTTATTGCTTTGACACTCGCTGGTCACACAGAACAAGAAGTGAGCCAGAAGATGCACTTGTCAAAACCATTCACACGCTTCTGTTTTAACTGGCAAAAACATGGATATTTCAAGCAGCAGCTCCGGTGATGAAGAAAACATTGAGACCAGTAGCAGATCAGCTTCATATTGCTGAGGTTTTTCATCTACTTAACCCGTGTTCTCTGCAAGACCATTTTTTGCTTGAGCACCACCAAGCCGTGTACTGTAGCGTCAGCAGCTCCAGGCATGTGAACAAAGGCGGCAATCTCATTGGTCGGCCAGTTTTTAAAGTGGCACGCCAAACCACAAAAACAAGACAGAGGTGGGGTGTTTTATGCCCCGTTCACACTAGTCTTGCGTAGCCAGACCTTCAGACTGACGGCTGAAGGTCTGGAATTCATAGCAGCTTTCTTTGGCCAAGGCCCGCCCATAAGGCCGTTTGACCGACATGTCAAATAACGATTCACACTTCGTTTCATGTTTGCCCGCAAACGCATCTGATATCCCCTTCTCAGTTAGGTACTTCACTTGATCTTCCATAATAGATAGGAAGGGACACATACTAGTAAAATTGATCTGCTGGGAATTCTTCTAAATGCTGACAAAACAAAACTCCTGGACATCTCTTAAAGAGTCTAAGCCGTGAACCTCGCATACTTTTGAGAATCCGAAGTTTAACTGATCTTAATAAATGCTCATTGTCACTCATGTAAACACAACAGTTTTTCTTCCGCAATCACATGCCTGCACTTTGTTTCCCGGCGGAACGAAAATAAACGCGACACTCGCGTCCCCCGGAAATCCGATACAATTCAACCAATCAGATGAGGACATCGACATTCCAGAAGTGTTTTCAGTTACGTGTACCATATGCATCAGATATTTAGGCAACGTTCCGTGGGTTCCGTCTGAGGCTGAGACTACGTTCACGCTAGCAGCGACTTGTGGCTAGTGGGCGTTCTCATTACTGGTTTCTTAGTAACGTCATTGTTGACAGCGAATCAGGTTTCTGGCTGCTAAATACAAAAATTTTAGAGGCAAATTACTGAATATAATATAAATATACACCGAGACCATACATGCAAACATGAGAAACAGAGAGTATTCTTTTCCATTCCGTGCATTTATTTATGGCAAAAATGCAAATGCCGTCATCACTGCTGGAGCTGAAAGGAGAATGAGCACATGAGCACTATCATGTTCTTTCCTCTTGGCTATAGCTCCCGAAAGTCGCTCTTCATTTGCATAAAGTTTTCAAATTTGTTGCATCGCTGGACACACCCACATACTGTCGCTCACGCCTGCTGTTGCTCTTGTTCCCGGAAATCACCAGCTCTCCATTGAAATGAATGGGATCGCATCGCCAGGAGTTGAGTGTAGTGTGAACTGGGCTTTAGATTTAGCACTCTTTGTTTAGTCACAAGGCAATATTCGCACACGAAAGTTTCATCCCGGTTGTGGCCTTTATTTTGGTATCAAAGAACAAGAGATGCCCAGACCTTAAAGTGCAGGGATTCTCATTTAATCAAACTCAAATATAAATACTCTAGTGTATTGATATACTAGAGTTTTGACTTTTACAAGACAATGTGAAAAAGTAACGAAGGAGTGGCTTCACAACAACTCTGTGTCTGTTCTTGAATGGTCCAGCCAGAGCCCTGACTTTAACCCAATTGAGTATCTCTGAAGAGACCTAAAAATGTCTGTCCACCAATGTTTGAGAACTGGAGAGGATCTGCAAAGAGGAATGGCGGCAGAGGATCCCCAAATCCAGGTGTGAAAAACTTGTTGCATCTTTCCCCAGAACACTCATGGCTATATTAGATCAAAAGGGTGCTTCTACTAAATACTCAGAACCATGTGATATTTTAGATTTCTTTTTTAATAAATCTGCACAAATGTCAACAGTTCTGTTTTCTGTCAATATGGTGTGCTGTGTGTACACTGAGGAAAAAATGAACTTAAATCATTTTAGCAAAAGGCTGCAATATAACAAAGAGTAAAAAAATGTATATATATAGTGACATATATAGTGGCGGCTGTCTCTTGATATGTGGCTAATCATTTAGGCTTCAATCTATACAAACCAGAGCAGTGTTTATAGCGCTTTCACCGCAGCACTTTCGTTTCTTGACTCTTAACCTACATACAGCGGTTCATAAACCACGGCAACATGACCTTACGCAACCTTTGGAGTCAGCTGCTTATGAATCTGTCTGTTTAGACCACAGTAATGGTTCTGCGGTTGTAATTTAACCATGTTCTGTGTGAGCCAATCATTTATAAATCAGTCCGATTCTGTCTGTCAGTTGTTTAATATCAAATAAGTCTGGAGGTGATTGAGCATAATACTCTAATTGACTTACGGTGTGTCTACTGTCACTGCTGTATTAGTTTAACAACAATCCACCCTTGTTTAATGAAGACTCCCTGGGGGGTTTGCAGGGGAATACAGGGGAATTTGTGTGTTTGTCAAACGTTTCTTCATCCAGGATGTCTCTATGAATCATCAGGTGTATGATTCATCTACACCACATGGTTTGGTAGCGACGAAACTCAAGCTTGTCATACCTGAGGGGAAAAACTGAGAAATATGATGCTTTCTTTGTTCATTTGTAAATGTAGCTGTGGACAATTGTGCATATGAATAATATAAGTCGTAAAAGGAGCATTTTATTAGTTGAATTAAGGTGTGTTTGTGTAGTACCATAAGCCTGAAGACATGATTTTATATGTCTGCTCATATAAAACATGAGCTGTGACAACAGCAAACAAACGCAACAGGTTGGACAAGCTCTTGTCACAGATGGATAAAAACGACACTGCCTCCATATTGGCGCTGCTCTTCAGAGGACATTTAAAGGGACAGGTCACACAAATGTTTTTTTTTTTTTGCTGAAATTGTTCTCACCCTCTGGGCATCAAAAATGTATCGTCAACAGATTTGGAGAAATTTAGTAGCATAACATCGCTGTCTAATCAATAGATGCTCTGCAGTGAATGGGTGCCATCGGAATGAGTGTCCAAACAGCTGATAAAAAAAAACAATCACAATAACCCACAAGTAATCCACACCACTCCAGTCCACCAGTTAACATCTTCTGAATTGAAAAGCTACATTTTTGTAAGAAACAAATCCATAACATTTAACCATTGTTTGGCAGAGAACAACCAATAGGTGGAGACAAATAGTAAAAAAAATTAAAATAATAATAATAGATTATGCACATTTACAATTGATGATTTTTAGAAACAAAACAACTCTTTTACAACAAAAAGCTGCACATATTTTGTATTATAAAAATATGAAAGGTGAATGAAACACATTTTTTAAAGACTCAATGTCTGGTATTTGTACTCTCACATGTGTTGTACTTTTTTTGAATGTATTCGCTAGACTGCTGCAGAGATAATGTCGGGCCAGCGCAGAAGTTTACATCACCAAATAGGATTTCTCCATTGCCTTCGGATTATTGCAGCAAATAACTATGTGACCAACAAAAGAATTCAAGATTCTTGCAGTTTGTTCATGGAGATAATATTAACAAATAAACACACAACTGTCTTAAAGGGATAGTTCACCCCAAAACTAAGATTTCTGTCATACTCACCCTTATGTGGTTTCAAGACCTTATGATATTTCTGATGCATCCTGAGAGCTATTTGACCCTCCATAGGCAGCAAAGATCACTCATAAACATAGCAAGGACATCATTTAAATAATTAATGTGATATCAGGGGTTCAACTTTAGTTTAACGAAGCTGCAAGAATACTTTTAGTGTGCAAAAAAAGAAAAGAAAAAGACTTTATTCAATAATTTGTCTCCTCCGCATCATCATGTTTTCATAATGTATGCTATATTTGAAAACAGATATGTATGCTTTTCATCTGAACGTAAACAATGAATCTGTGTGGCACTACAGAGGGAAGCTGAGGAGTCAAATTATTAAATAAAGATTATATTTTTGTTTTCTTTGGGGACAAAAACTATTTAATAATATAGCTTCGTACAATTAAGTTGAACTACTGACGGATTATTGTTCCGATGTTTCTGAGCCTTGAACGTGCAAAGATCGTTGCTGTCTATAGAGGGACAGAAATATCATCAAAAATATCTCAATTTGTGTTCCAAGATGAACGAAGGTATGAGTGTGAAATGAAATGAGGGTAAGTATTTAATGACAAGTAAAACCTTTAAGTAAAAAGCTAAATGCTATAAACGATTTACGCCATGATCACATGACTTTAACATCAGCAGCTTCTGGCACCTCTTCAAGACTTTATAAAATAACATTTTAGATTTAAACAAATTATTTTCATTGGAACCGAAAGTTCAAGAATTCAAACTTGTTCACAGGTTTTAGGACTTGTTCCTGCAGTCCTAAAACAATTTGACAATCATCTCATGGAGGAGTTTGTGGAGATCCATGTGACCGGCAATAGGTCTGAAAAACAGCTCTGTCACCAGGCTTTGGGCCTCCATCTGTAGAGCGCTGGCCATAAACAGCATGTCTGTGAATGTGCGGTGATCTGTGGGGTGAGGATGGTAGAGGGTCAGCATGTGAAGAGCTCTCTGTGCCTCCTCCTTCAGTCCTGCCTTGACTGAGCTTCTCAGTCCAGGAGCATCTGCCAGAACACAGATTACACACACGTCATCCTCACTTCCACATCTCAAACATTATAACACCAGAAACAGAAACCACATTGTATATATACTTATAATAGGTATAACATGGACACCATATTGAACATACAGTTATATTGAAGTAACTTGTGCTTTTGTATGTTAGTTAACTTATTTAAATTGCAACAAAATGATTATTACTGTGATTTAAGATGTACTTTAAGTTAAAATACTTTTTAAAAGTGTATTTAAGTGTGTTAACTATAGCATTAGCCATGAAAGTGAACTCTCTTTCGGTCCACTTAAAGGAACAGTTCAGCCAAAAATGAAAATTCATTTGGTTACCCTCCAGTAGTTCCAATCCAAACTCAAACACAAAGCAAGATATTTTGAAAAATTTTGGGTCACCATTGACTTCCATATAGGAAAAAAAAAATACTATGGAAGTCAATGGCGACCCAAAACAGCCTGGTTACAGACGTTTTTCAAAATATCTTGCTTTGTGTTCAAATCTAACAATTTTTAGATTTGAAATAAACATTCAATACAATTAAGAACACTTTTTTTTTTTGCCTTGTTCATGAGTTTATTTTGAAAACTCACCTTGACTGAACAACATTGCACTTTTAAGACATGAATACTCTTGGAGACTCAGATCCAGACTCCAGACTTTGTTCAGGAACGCCCTGAGCCTGTGAACTTCTGCCAGGGTGGGCAGACAGTCGTCTGATTTCTGCCGGCCGTTCATCAGTATGTTTCTAAGGATGCTGGCCTCTGGGACGACCCTCACCTCAAAAGTGACATAATCCTGAGCAAGACCCAGGAGGAAGAGCGGCACCCAGCATTCCTCAGCGAGGACGAGCCGCTCTCTGAGGGCCAGGCTTTGAAAGGAAGGTAAGCTCATCATAAAGTGAATGGTTTTTATCAGGACCCCAAAAGCTGCGCGACAGGTGGTCTCTGGGCTTCTCAAGCACACAGAACACTTACAATGACAGCTGCGTGTGTCTGGATAGCCAAAGTGCGCAAAGTCAGATTCACGGCTTAGGATGCTGAAGAGAATCCCGCGAGGATGCCTTTCGCTGAAGTACTCTTTCATTTTCATCTGATCTGAAGCTGATGTGAAGCTGTTGTCATTGTGACAGTCCTCCAAGGCTTATTTATAGCAGGCTTATATATGCACGTGACTCATCTTCAGCCTTGACCTTTCTGACCTGGACTAGACCATTCACTTTCAAGAACAGTTTACCTCCACGTGGAGACAGTAAGGTTCACGAGTCAAACCTTAAATCATGGTCAGAACAGGGAAAGCAGAGGTTAATGACATTTATCATGCTGCAGTCTGTACCAAGTCACCAAGGACTAATAGAATCATATTATCTTGGCTTTGGGCTTGAGTTTGGGCCAAAAGTTCAGTATGTCACTGAATATGACTGATAATGTAATCATAACAGATAAAAATATTTTGCCTTTCTTTTTCTTGGGATTATAGTACTATTTATTATCTGTTATTAATGGTTATAGAAGCTATATCCTACAGTTTTGAAAGTTTAAAAAAATTGTAAAAATTAAAAAAAAAAAATAAAAAATGTTTTAATTGTTATTTCAGCATGTATTATATGAGTCGCTAAATTCTTTTGAGAGTGTGAGATAACAGACCCACTGATTTGTTATCTAACTCACTGGCTGCGCTCTCGGTCATTCACCTTAAATTATTATCCTATTAATCAGCATTTGTGGTAAGAAGCAGCCAAGCTGAATAAGCAGATATTAAATCTATATTCAAGCAAATAATGTTAAAATGAACAACAAGAGTAAGGGTTTTGTTTTAAAAATATGTTTGTATAAATATATGTACACACACACAAATACATATATTGTTTTAGTTAGCTGTTTAGTTAGCTTTTTTATATTATTAACCTAATCAAAATAACCCGCAGCTTGATTGAGATTAACTAAAAACATGATTTTTGAAATTTGTTGAATTATCTGTTTTTTGCAATTGAACACAAATACACATTATTCTTTTTAATATTCACACATTACGCAATGTCATGATTAGATTAATCTAATTAGATTACTATCTGACTAATTATCATAGATTCATAGTAAATCATCATCATCACCACCGTGTTGTTAATTAAATCTTATACTTTTTAATGGGTAGAGTATATATATATGTATATATATATATATATATATATATATATAGTATTTAGATATTTTTAATATGTATTTATTTATTTTTGTAAAGAACATTTTTTAAACTTAGTAAAAAGATAATATCCATATATCCATTCGTGTATTGTAAAGTGTATCATTCTGTCTGTCGAAGGGTCTCTAGAAGGTTCTGCTCTAGAAGCTCGTCTTGCCTCGTTTGTCTTCGCTAAGACCCGCCTCACCCGCTACGGATTCACGAAGATGCCAGCTGATTAGTTCGTGCGTGTGTCCTTCAAATGTGTGGGATCCGATTGGTTCTAAAGAAAATATGGGCGGTCCTTGTATCTAGGAAGTACTGTAGGCGTCACACCGGTGATAGCGTGACTGTTAGCTTCACGCCACAAACTATAGTCTTTATCGTCTGTTATCTGAAGTAAATAGTGAAAATGGGCGATGATGATGAGAAATACGACGGGATGTTGCTGGCCATGGCGCAGCAGCATGAAGGAGGAGTGCAGGAGGTAACATGTCAACACATGCTAGCAGCCGAGCTAACTGATGCATGATGACTGCTTATAATATAAAGACATATTTAACGTTACGTTATTTGTAAAAGAAGAATTGACTTGTTTTCGTGCTGGCTTGGCAGGACAGTACATTAATACGCTGTTATATATTGCTTATGCAGAAGTTGTGTTAGGTACTGTACTTGGCGTTATTCTAAATGTGGAGATTCATGGTTCTGTTATAAAACCCAGCGAGCCTAACGTTACCCAGACAGCTTTTTTGCGTGTTAAAATGTGTGTCATCAAATATCCTGTTATGTTATGCAGCTCACTACGTTTTTGGCCTGTGTAACGTTACATGTTGCTCTGTCAAATTATTCAAATCAAACCTATTACAATAGACAATTCCAGTGAGAAGTTAGAGATTATTGGTTGTGATATGCCTTCTTTCACTCTTGCCATCTAATTTCTATTTCATTATTTTTTAATCAACAGCTGGTGAACACATTCTTCAGTTTTCTGAGAAGGAAAACCGATTTTTTCACAGGAGGAGAGGCTGGAGCCCCAGAAAAGGTTTGATTACGATGCCCCCCTTTCTGTATATTTCATGAATATTTGATATATATATACATATACATATACAAATACAAATATAAATCTTAGAGGAAAAGTACACCCAATCCTGCCATCAACATGACACAAATATATAATATTTTAGATAAATACATTGTGTAGTACTAGTAAAATATAGTTAATAAGACACATTTATTTGAATAAATTATTAAAAATATATTGAAATATGCTGACATGGCATTAAACAAATATATACAACTACTAATACTATTTAAAATACGTGTTGTTGTTTTACAGACCGTTTTCAGAATGGAGTAATGAGGCTAAAAATTAATAGATGTAAGATATAAATTATAAAGTTAAAATATATTATTGTTGATTTATTTTTTTTATTAAGTTGTAATGTTATTTTAAAATGGTAATAAATTAAGCTTTGGTGAACGTAAGTGAACATTCCTTTCAAAAAAATAGTTTTTAAATCTTGCAGTCTACAGACTTGAGTTATAGTGTGTATAAATCATTTAGACTTCGCAGACCTGTATATTATAAAGCTTCCACAGAATTAAAACACAGGTTTTCTAAAGACACAGCACATTTTAAAAGCAGTTTGAAAATGATTTTAAATATTGCTAAAAATATTTAAATATATATTTTTTAATTAGATTTACAATATGTGTATATTATATTATTATATTATATTTTTGTTCCATTCAATTTATGAATTTATTTTTATTATTATTATTTCAATTTGGCATACATTAAGCAACAACCAATGATTGATCTGCGTTCTCTTTTATTTATTTATTTTTTTGTCCTGTAGCTGGTAAAAGAAGTATTTGCTCATCACAATCAGCTTGCCCTCAAAGTCCATAAAGAGAAACAGTCCAAAGAAGAGAAGGAGAAGCAGGAGAAGGCTGACAGAGCTGCTAAACTAAAGGAGGAGCAGAAGAAGAGGAAGCCGGACACAGAGGAGCCCAGAATTAAAGAGCTCACAGACGAGGAGGCCGAGAGACTCCAGGCACAATTAAACAAAGTGAGAGCACATGTAAACCATTAATATTCAAAAAAACGATTTCTTGCTGTTTACGTATTACCCAATGAAAGCAAATACTATTACACATCAAAGGCATATTTCACCCAATAATGAATCATTTACTCATCCTTACGTGTCTTTTCATTAAACTGTCTCTTCAAAATCAAGCATCGAATACGATTTATCTGTAACTTACCCTATTTCTCAGACAAAAGAAGAAAAGAAAACTGCAGAAGTACCTGAGAAAACAGATGTCGATGCATCAGAAAAAGACAAAAAAGGGGTAAGTGGGGTGTTTTTCATGATTGTGTTTTTGAGCGGCTTTAGATCATTTTCTAATGCTTTTTGATGTGTGTCTCAGTCGGACTCAGAAGGAGAGGAAGATGAAAAAGACAAAGACAAGATAAAGCCCAACGCTGGAAACGGAGCAGACCTTTCAAATTACCGCTGGACTCAGTCGCTGTCTGAAGTTGATGTAGGTCTTGTTTTTTCCAAATTACATTTGACCATAAATTCACATAGAAAAGTTATTTTAAATAGTAAAATTATTAACTTAGAAGTAATCGTAGAAATCATTACATTATAAAGTTCTTATATTAACCGTAGGTCTAGACCAGGGCTTCTCAATCCTGGTCCAGGAGGTTTTGCTCCAACCTTGATTAATCTCACCTGCCTGTAGCTTACAAGTAATCCTGAACATCTTAATTAGCTGGTTCAGGTGCGTTTGATTAGGGTTGGACCTCCAGGACCAGGATTGAGAAGCCCTGGTCTAGAGTGTACTGTGCATTAAGTTTATCATGAATGAATCCTACATAAAGTACAGAAAAAAACAGGCCTACAGGAAACCATTTTTCCTGTAGGGTGCAAAATGACCTAAATACGGAGAAAGTCACATTTAAAGTTGCGCAAATAAAGTTCTTAGCAATGCAGATTTCTAATCAAAAATTAGGTTTTGATATATTTACAGGTTTTCTGGTTCAGGGTCACATACATAGAAAGTGAGCAAATAATTTCCCCCCATCACTAAAGGAGTCCATGACGTAAATCTAGCCCAGAGAACTTCACTAATTATTCGAGTTTACAAATTTAGAAACTTAGTTTGCAATTTAAGGAATTTATTACTTTGCAAAAAGTATCAAGCGTTTATTCGCCTTCAAAACAATGTTCATGTAAACAATATAAAACCGTGATTGTTTGGTCCATCGCCTCCTGCAGCTGGTTGTGCCGTTCGATGTGAGCTTTCGTCTGAAGGGGAAGGATGTGGTGGTGGATGTACAGCGGCGGTCCCTGAAGGTGGGGCTGAAGGGTCATCCGCCTGTGATCGATGGACAGCTGTACAATGAGGTGAAGGTGGAGGAGAGCTCCTGGCTCATCGAAGATGGGAAAGTGGTCACCATCCATTTTGAGAAGGTAGGGATGAGAACATCAAGGATGAAATAAATATTAGTTGTGTACTTCAATGTCATTTGTATTTGAATTTAAAAGGCCTCATTTCAGTTAGGGGGAAATAAACTTTTGGCTTATTCTCTCTTGAGGCCAGAAGAGGGCGCATCCAGCAAAATGTTACTAATGCACATAATGAAGTAATGCAACTATCTTTGAAACATGTTTAAAGAATGTTTATATAATTAAGTTGACGAAACAATTAGGAACAAAACGTAAACTACATTGATGTTCTCTTTTCCGCAATATTCCGAATGACCAATGTAGCAGCGCCACTAGTGGATTCAATTAAATGGATTAATAAAAACATGAATATTTAACATCATCACATCTTGTGTGAAATTTATGACGCACACCTAAAATTCGAATGCTATGTTTTTGTGTCGAGTGTGGATTTTTATTTTAAATTCGAGAAATATTCGAAATTAAAAAAAATGTTGACAGCCCTAGAGAACATGCATAGATATGAGATTGTGATGTGCCTGGATGACTAATGACGCACATTTACTCCAGATCAACAAAATGGAGTGGTGGAGCAAGTTAGTGACCACAGACCCTGTAATCAACACCAAGAAAATCTGCCCAGAGAACTCCAAGGTAACTGTTACCGAAGCAGCGTTTTCAAACCAGCTGGTTCAAGCTTGATGAAATCATTCATATTTGATTCTTACCATACAAAGTGATTAGTGATTTTCTTGTGTGTCATGTCGTGTTTTAAACTGTATGTGCTCAGCTGTCGGATCTGGACGGAGAGACGCGCAGTATGGTGGAGAAGATGATGTACGACCAGAGGCAGAAGTCCATGGGGCTGCCTACCTCTGAAGAGCAGAAGAAACAGGACATCCTGAAGAAGTAAGAACACAGTCATATGATGCGACCAGAAAAACAGGAAATGATGTTGTAGAGACAACACCTGCAGACCCTCATGACTGTATCTTAAAATACTAGACATATATATATATATATATATATATATGTGTGTTTATTTATTATGATTTGTTGTTATTATTATTAATAACAATATTGTCTGATAAGTGAGATCTCGGATTCCTAAAAATCCAAAAATATTACTTAAATCCTGAAATTTATTTAGCAGTTTCAGTACGAACCCTGGTTTGTGTTTAAACTGGCTGTAAAATGATTGTCATTCACTCAACATAAGAGCTTGAGGCTAAATATACCCATTCAGTCTCTTCAGACGTCTGTTTTCATTTGAAGTCTGCTCTTCTGAGTTCACAGATATTTTTCTGTGTTTGCAGGTTCATGGCTCAGCATCCAGAGATGGACTTCTCCAAAGCAAAGTTCAGCTGAGAGCCACATGTGCTGATATGAGGCTCATCTCAGCTGTTAGAGGAGTTTGTTTTTGGTTATATGACTGTTTCACCGTTGTCATGATGGAAGTGTGATACACAATGTCTTGTTTCGTTTTTTTTTTAAATAAATCATTTCAAACCCGACCTGTTTGTGTCTGTTATGTTGGCTTCATCCAGTATTACCAGTATTTGTAAGATTCTGTAATTATGTAAATTGAATTTTAGATTTGACTTGATAGATTAAGAGAATAATTATGCCGATTAACGTTTATGAATTAAGCAGGTGATTTCATACTAGTTGATCTTGACCGGTTAAGCAGAGAGGGCTGGGGCCAAATTTAACAACGCACTTCTTTTAACAGTTAATGTTCGTACACCTGATGGTAATCCATAAGTGCGCGAGGAGACAACAAAACAAACCCTGCACGCAACTGAGCAGATACAAAAAGCATCAAACATGGTCATCGTTTTGAAACCATAAACAAATACATTTCTTAAATTGCAAACTGAAATGTTCAAGATCTCTGTCTCCATGAAACGCATACCTTTCGTCAAGTGTTCAATTTCAAAATTTTTCTCTCCCCAAAGCATTTTTTGAACGTCAAGCCATTTTATGTACTTAACAAACGTTCAGCAGTTTAACCCATTCAGCAGTGCCACCAAGCAACACCAGAGGGCAGTGTTGCCAAATGATTGACTTATGTTAACTTGTTCATCTTCCGGTCCTCGGGTGCAGACATTCAACACTCATGTTTAAACCCACCTTATACATTGACTAAATAAATCAATAAATCGTTTCTGTCAGTGGATTTTCTCACATGTCATTATTATTTATTATTTATTTTCTTTTTAGCACAGTTTTACTGTAGTAACAATGATAGAAAACACAGCCTACATGAAACCCTTGTAAAGTCCGCAGGTGTAAAAAAAAAAATAATAATAATAATACAAGGCTAATTTACAGATACCAGAAGTGAGATTTTAATGCAAATGTAACCAACTTTTTAATAGACCACAAAGAAAACAAACAATATCCAGACTAACAGTATTTGGTTTATGGGAGCACTTTGACCCCAGCATGAAAAAAACTATAACATGAAAAGTCACATTTGTGACCATATAACACTTTCTCACATTATTCATAGAATAATTAGGCTATTAATATTGATTGTTTTTAGAGAAGCCTGTTTCTAAGTTTACCAAATCTAGGCTACTACTGTACAGAAGTTTCCGCCGAAATAAAGCTTTGTACACAGCTTTTGCCCGTCAAATCAGCACATCAGAAATATTACTCATTTTTATTTTTATTTCTGACAAATCCCATGAGCTGTATGCATGAACAAAAGACACACAGCAGATACACACATAATACACCTTAAACAAAACCATTCGAATCAGACTTAAACAGAATGTTTAACAGGGAGTGAAATCAAATCTGAATAATCTATATTACATAGAGCCACATAAAAACTCCTAAAAGGTAAGTGAGGAAGGAAAGTGTCTCAAGGATCACGTGCCACTGAAGACTGGAGAAATGATGCTGAAAATTCAGCTCTGATCACAGGAATTACATACATGTTTTAATACTTTTTTTATTCCAAAGAGAGAGAGACTTTTAAATGACTTTTAAATGACCTCCAAACTCATTCTGAGCTGCTTTAAGAATCAGCTAAAAAAACTATTTTGTTAGTTTTGATTGCTTCCGTTGTCCTCGTTTGTGAGTGACTTACTAAAGTGTCTGCTAAATGACTAAATCCAAAATGTCCTCTACATAATGCGTTCTCTGATTTACTTCACGTGTCTCTTAAACAGTGAAGAGCACCGCTCTCTCTCTCTCACATCAGCAGGAGTTATTCCTCACCCAGGCTTGATAGCATGTTCTGTATCACTGCTAATGGTTCAGAGCAGAGTGTGCCGTTTGTTAACAGCTCTCCCGGCTTCAGCGGCTCTTCATCATGATGGTGAGAGCGTCAGTGAGCATCTTCCTTCAGCCTGTCAGCTGCATTAGCTCCTGCAAACCAGCAACTGATCGTTGTACGTGAAATGGCACATACGTCTCCCAAACTTACTAGTAACTTTGCCTCTTGTAGACAGTTTCACAGCTCACTCGTCAAAATGGTAGACAAACACTGATGATGTTTAACACGGCCGCAACATTTATTTATTTATTTTCTCTTTTGAAAAAGACCAACAATTTAGTGTCCTGTAGACATCTCGTCAGTTACGACCTAAAAGCTTTTTCATTCTTTTTTTTTTTCTTCCCATAAAAACAGGTTTGTCAAATGTGTCTTTGTTTTTTATTGTATCTATAAAATAAATAACACTTCACACTAATGTTAATAATTCCTTAACAACCATTGCATAAAGTAATTTCACTAAATTATGGTAATTCTCCTTATGCTAATAGGCTACAACTTGAAAGTTTCAAATGTATTAATATTATAATCTCTCATGTGTTTAAAGAAGTGCATGCATGCTGATGTTGACAAACATACTAAAGCGTGTAATATTATAGTTTAGGGTGATATTAATATTACCAATTTTCAATTTAATGGCAATAAATAGCTCCTTCTAAGTAAAATTACTGAACATAAACATAGGAGCCTGTGAAAAAATGTCATTTTGGAAGACAATTTTCAGATACCACTTAAAGGATTTTGCATCTGAACTGATGCTGTCAAAAAAGAAATCACATCCTAAACGTTTTTGAGTTTTTCAATAATATGTGCATGCATTCTGTGTTTATTTATTAAGCATGTGCACACATACAGTATATATTTAAAAAAACATAAAATAATATAGATATACATATTTTTTTTCTTGAATATATACATACATGTCATTGTATTTATATATACGTAATAAATATACACAGTACAAACTCCTATATTATGATGCAATTGATCACAATTAATAAAAAAAACCCTCCAACATCTATTTGTAATTTTTCTAATGTTATTTGTATGTTGAGTTTTTTTTCTACATTTTTAGTTTCATGTCAAACCATAGGACGCAGTCATATTTTTTTAAACTACCCATATGCATTTATTTATTCAGTATTTTAAAATATATTATGTCTGTAATAAATACACCTTTTAAAAGTGGACTTATTTTAGCAATGGCTATTTTGATAATTTGATCTTTTTTATTGCAGACACTGGAAATGTATCGATATGAAAATATGTTATCACTTTAGTTTAGGAACAATCCATTATTGGCATGCATATTGGCTGTTTATTACTTATAAAGCACATATTAATGCCTTATTCTGTGTGACCATGTTTTAGTAATCCTACAACACACTTAAACTACCTTAATAAGCAGCAAGTTAAGAGTTTACTGAGTCAAAGGTCATAGTTAATAGATAATAGTGAGAATCCGTCCCCAAACTAACTAACAAACTTTTCCTTTCGTAAAAATCTTTCTTGTGTTCAGCAGAACAAAAAAAAATCTACTGGAACTACTGGAGGGTGAGTAAATGATGACAGTATTTTCATTTTTGAGTGAACTGTTCCTTTTTTTCAGAGTTTCAAAGGTCTGACTGCAGCTGTCTCTGAGGAACCACAGAGATACTAAAGAGATCTTCTTTGTGATGTTTCATCAGTTATTCTGAGAGACGTGGTAAAGCTGGTCATCTGTAATGCTTTATTTGGGACTGCTGTGGGTGGGTGTATTCAACTCTGTCCCAGGACAGAGAGCTGGAGTAGCTCAGCTGACAGCTATGTCTCACCCAGGTACGAGAATTTCTTCATTAACGAAGGCACACAGACATCAGAGGGCGAGGTGGGTTTGTGTGGGGGTGAAAGGCAAGAGAGATGATTGGCAAACACTGCTCCACGATGGGCCGCTCCAGACTTGACGACTTGTTTTTGGCAGCAGAGACCCATAACTCATCCACAGGCCCTCACATTCAGACTCTCCGTTATAACCCAAGTGTTTACCCAGCCATGCACTCATCTGCACTGACTGCAGCGATACCGGGAAATGAAGACGCTGTGGAATTGTTGATGAAAAACAAGGCATCTGGAGCATTCACTGTCATGCGCTGCTATTCTGCGCCTCGGGAAAATCACAAACTAACACTGATCACTAGAGGAGTGTGTTTTAAAGATATACAACCTGAATTCCAGAAATTTTGTATTCACGGTAGAACATAGATACCATAACCAATGCTGTGGAAATGTGCTCTAAGGGTGTATCTGATCCTATTGGGTGTAGTGATCATAATATAATTGCGGTCACTAGGCAAAACAATGGTCCCTAAAAGAAAAGACCAAAAGTAATTTATTAAGATCATGTAAGAAATTTTGTCAGGACTTGTTTTGCAATGATGTAAACAATATATTTTGGGCTGATAAGGAAGGTCGTCCTGATGATGCGTTAGCAGCTTTTGAAAGATTATTTTATTCTTTGGTGGATAAACATGCGCCTATGAAAAACATACAGCGAAGAATATTATGGCAACATGGATTGATAATGAATTGAAGAGCATAATGATGGATTGGGAAGTCTATTGTGAATTGCGTAATCAAGTGACTAAGATTAATAGAAAAAAGAAAAGGATATTTTATAAAGTAAAAATAAGTGAAAATAAACATGATGGAAAAAAATCGTGGAAGATTATTAATGAAACCATGGGTAGGAAATTATGGAAAATTCCTTTTTTTATTGAGACAGGATGTATTTTTAATCAAATCAGAGGAAATTGCCAATTATATTTATATAAATAAAGGGAATAAGCTTTGAGAATAAATGGTAATTGATCACACACATTTGAAATATGATAAGTGATAACCCAACCCTAGGCTTTGAACTGAATGAATTAAATGTACAGCAAGTGAAACAAAAATTATTATTGATAAATATAGATAAACGATCGGGAATGGATAACTAAAATTAGTAGCAATTTGTTTGGCAGGACCAGTTTTACACATTTTTAATGTATTAAAGAAGGGATTTTCCCTTTAGCTTGGAAAGAAGCAAAGGTCATTCCTTTACAGAAAAATGCAGCGTTGAGATTTAGTGGTGCTAATAGTCGACCGGTAAGTTTATTGCAAGTTCTTAGTAAAGTGTTTGAAACAAATTCAATTATTCTTTAAGGAAAATAGTTTATTCTCTAAATTTTCAACATGCATATCGAGTAGGACATTCAACAGGAACAGCATTAAGACAGGTAACTGATATTGTTTAGGACAGATTAATGATGGTACTTTAGTAAGAACAGTATCGTTGGATTTTAGTTCTGTTTTTGATGTACCGGACCATAAATTATTGCTGGAAAAAATTGAAATGGTATTAATTTACTTCTCACACTGTGCACTGCTTTAAAAGTTATCTGATGAGTAGAAGGCATAGTGTATTCTACAATGGAAGTTTTTCAGAAATAAAAGCAATGTGATATGCCTCAAGGAAGTTGTCTAGGACCGTTGTTATTTTCTATTTTTACCAATGATCTTCCTTTGGTTTTAAAGCATTCAAGGGCAGTTATGTATGCAGATGACACAACATTACATCTCCTGGCGACATCAATTAAAGAATTATCTGCTGACTTAGATGAGGATTTACAATCAGTGGTAAACTGGGTAAATTAGGCTTCTTGGAGTTATTCTTGATAGTAGGTTAAAGTAGTCAAAACGTAGAGATAATATGGTAATTGTTATGGGAAGAGGTTTATCAGTTATTAAGAGATGTACAATTTTTGCCACAGTATTGTATCTCTAAAATTGTGCAGGCAATGGTTCTTACTTATTTAGATCACTGTCCAGTGATATGGTCGAGTGCATCAAATAAAGACTTCAAAAAATTACAGATAGTTCAGAATAGAGCTGCACGACTAATTTTGTCAAAATAAAATATTTCTCAAAATAGTTGGGATGTGGGCATGTTTACCACGATGTAGCATCTCCTCTTCGTTTCAAAACAGTCTGAAGACGTCTGTGCCTTAAGGTTATGAGTTTCTAGAGGCAGGACGATTCAGCATCAGACTCTTCAACAACAAAGCCGTGCTGACGTAAAGTGCATTGTCCTGCTGAAATACACAAATCTTTCCCTGAAATAGACTTCTTCTGGAGGGGAGCATACTGTACTTTGCTCTAAAGCCTTTATATGCCTTTCAGCACTCGTAGTGCCTTCCAAAACATGCAAGCGGCCCATTTCTTATGCACTTATACACCCCCATACCGTCAGAGATGCTGGCTTTTGAACTGAATGCTGATAACACACTGGAAAATCTCCTCCTCTTTAGCCCAGAGGACACAGCGTCTGTGATTTCATACAAGAATGTTACCATAAAACACTTTTCCACTTTAAAACAGTGTATTTTAAATAAGCCTTGGCGTGTTCACATATGGCTTGCTTTTTTCATGATGGAGCTTTAGTTGGCATCTGCAGATGGATACTGACAGGGGTTTCTGGAAGTATTCCTGGGCCCATTTAGTAATGTCAGACTCATCTGAAGGCTCGAGACCATGGGCATTAAACAGAGGTCTTTGGCTTCGTCCCTTACGCACAGGGATTTCGCCAGATCCTCTAAATCTTTTAGTATTCCACAATCTTTTTTCACACTTCGATTGGAGAGCCTCTTTTAGCCCCGATCGCTGATGAGTCTCAGAGTATGAATGAGCTCTTTGTGTGTGAGGTGGATCTGCAAACTCTTAGCGACACACACACAGTTTGTTTCTGTTTCTGTAAAGTGTGTGGACTTTCTATAGACTTCTATTGTTTTTAACATGTGGCAGCCTGCCTGTGTTGATCCCTGTTCATAATAGCTTTACTTGGTCTTTACCTCTGTCTTCCTGGCAAGTGTGTCTTCTAAATACGCTCTAGAAAGTGTGTTTGGCAGGCAGGTGAGGAGAGGAAGGCCTGCCGGACTCCTCGCTGTGAGGACTGTGCTCTGAAGTGTGCTGTTTGGTAATATAGAGCTCAAACGCTCACAGTCTGCTTGTTATCACTGCTAACATCACATGTGACTGAGAAGATGCTGTGTGTTTATGATACATTGGCCATTCTCTGAATGTGTTCTGTATTTATGTGCTGATTCTTTCTGTCTAGTTGTTTGTAACGTGCATGTTTTAACAGAAATAATATATTTCAAATCATAGAATAGAATTGCAAATATTTAGTTAGCATTTCTTGGCCACTTAAAAGTTTGAGTACACGTTCATATTTAAATTCATAATTGCCTATGTTCTATTCAAATACTGTTTAAGTGTACTAAAAAGCCTTTATGTTCAAATAAAATGTACTTTAATTTAATTTCTATTGAAACTTGTCTGTCATCTATTTAAATATAATTATAGTTACACATTTATTATGATGAAGTGGCAATTCAACATACAGTAATCCACTTCAAACGCTGACTACTGTATGTTGAATTGCCACTTCATCATAATAAATGTGTAACTAGAAATATATTTAAATAGATGACAGACAAGTTTCAACAGAAATGAAATTAAAGTACATTTTATGAAAATAAATTACATGTATTACACAGAAAACAATGATATTTCAACAAAATAAACAAATATCCATCTCCATCCTGATTATACACATCAGGATGGAGATGGATATTTGTTTATATGATATATATATATATATATATATGATATATGATATTGATATATGATATATATATATATATATACAAATCTTTTGTAACATTATACATGTATTTACTTTCACTTTTGGCCAAATATATTGCATTATTGTCAAATGAAAATCATTTAAAGGTATCAGTTAATAATCTCAATGCCCCTAACTTAAGAACAATATCAATTCAGTGCAAGAGAATTGGCAGCTCTGTTTTTTTAAGTGTACTTTTTTTACTGACAGCACCATCGCAGGCTGTTCTTGTCCTAGTTTTTATTCAAGATTTTGTCTTTTTAAAAACTGCTCATACAGAAGTCTTCATCTCATATGGCTTACAAAGAGCTTTTGAGGACTCATGCTGTGAGAGTTCAGATCCTCCACAGGTCAACAGAGATCTGTTTAGAAAGACTAACTTTCATGGGTTGTGTTCTTTACCTTGGAAACACACACACACACACACACACACAGCTGGCTGTCACATTGCTCCTTCATTATTGTTTGCCCGTGGCCGTGTGACCCTCCAGGCTTCATTTACGCTCAGGTGTTGAGTGCTCAGTCACAGCCTCAGAGCATATATCTCCAGCTCTCTCAGTCACGCCACACACATCATAGACATATATATTTATTTATTTGATCATATAGTAGTATTATTAATAGTTTATTCATTATGAATAATAATAATTATTATTAGAAGAAGTAGTAATAAACAATAATAACATACATTATTCATTGTAAAAAAATAATTAAATAGTAGTAGCATTAATAGTAGTGTATTACTATTACATTGTTTATTATTATTATTATTATTACATATACAAATGATAACAACAGTACATTTTAAAATATACCACTACTAATTAGTATTATTAGCATTAGCAGTGGTTTAGAAGTATTTTTTTAAGCTGCTTATTGTTTCATTGAAGCTGTTTATTATTGTTTATTGTCATATTAATTAATGTTAAAATTATTAGTATTAGTAGAAGTAGGATCAATAGTAGAATAGTAGAGTATTACTAATATTGATTGTATCAGAACTAATTAAAATTAAAATAATAGGACAATATATTGTATAATATATAGTAACTAATAAAGTAATAAATAGTAATAGTTGCAGTTGTTACAGTAAGTCACTTTTTATTTATATAAAATTAAATATTTAATATGTGTTAAAAATGCAACATTAATATTATGTTGGTGAAAGTGTCACTTGCTTTATAGAACAAATAAATATATATTTATTGTTGTTTTTTCTTTCTCACTGAAGTAGGTATCAGCTGCATTTTGTTATTGATTTTTTTGTGATGTGTTGACCATGTGTCACACAGATCTGCAGATTGTAACGAAGCGCTGCGAGAGACTGAAGCTCATCACATGCTGTTCACTCACTCACACACACCTGCTGTCCAATTCACTCAACTTATGCACACTGAAATTAATATCTCATCACGATAACAATAAACATTAACTGTAAGAAGACTTAAAGTGGTCAGACATATCTGTTTAGAGAAAGACCTGAAAAAAATGTGTTTTCAGATTATTCATGTTTATTGTAATTTGAACAAGCAAATATTTAAAACCTACAATAGGCTTTTTCATAGAAAATGACTATTTAATCTATTACCAATTAAGATATTTTAGTATACTAAGTTTTTTACAATCTCAAGATTTTTAAATGTAATAATTTGAACAAGGCGAATACAATTAATATATTCAAGAAAACACAAGACCCCTCATAAGTGCTCGGCATAAAGGAAAAAAGAAATTGAATTAATTATTAACAAAAACTAGCATTTATTTGAAAAATACCTATTTTTATAATTGTATGAAAGTTGTTTTTGTCCTCAAATCAATTCATTCTTGCTGAATGAATATTGGTTTCTTTTGAGGAAAAACTGTTTTAAAGATAAAAATTAGTTTTTCAAAAGAATTATGTCTTTGTAACAAACCAAAGAAAATATGTGCATACGTGGAAAAACACAAGGGAAGTAAAGACTACTGACAGATGTTTGACAGAAAAAAAAACTTTAATTTATTATTAAAATGACATAAATAAAACTCATAAAGAGTCCAACAAATACAAATAGATAGATATGTACAAATGATTTCTCTATAGGATGGATTGCAGGGTCAACGTTCAAACCGTTTCCACCATTTCAAACAAAAAGTCCATCTTTCTCCAAAGCACACTGTTACTGTAACATACTGTAAAACCATGAAACTGGGCGTTAATTTCTATTTATTTACACACATATACATTTTAGTCAGTCAACAGCACAATTTGGTCTTATTAATCTTTTAGATAATATTATTAAGAACAATAAACACCATAATTGGCCCCATTCTTACGGTTTTTGCAAATATAGATACTCTACGATTAAGTGATTGTCTCTCGTCATTACTTCGTGCCACGACACCATACAGATACAGAATTAAGAAAATCAACTCGTTTCCTTTCACCCGGGCCTTCTGGTTGTCGAAACGAAGAGAGGCTCTTCTGCATTCCCTCTGAGAGCAGATTTCTGACCAGCGTTTGTAGGATCTTCACCTCAGATCAAGTCCTGAGAGTCACAGTCTGATGGATCTCAGTAGCTCTGAGCCACAGGGGCCCAGGACGCTGTCAGCCTAGCGATGGAGTTCTCAAACTGAGCATCTCCAACACCAACCTCGCTCAGGCCCGGGTCGTACATAGAGGAGGGAGAGGACACGGGCAGAGAGGAAGTCAGCCCTGAGTAGGACACAGAGGAACCGCGCAGGAACTGAGACGTCAGGCCGCCCGTGATGGACCCCGATGCTGAGCCAGAGGGGGTGAGAGTCGTCCCCGCGACGGACCACAGGCTTGGATACTGGCTGTAAGGCAGAAAACAATGGTTAGCCAGTGAGTCCACTTTAAAATCTTCGAGAGATCTTTGTTCAGATGTAGGAAGCACTGACCTAGTGTTGGAGGTGGTGTTGGTGGTGTGGGCCAGGGTGCCCATGCCGCTGGAGTTGGGTATCTGCAGGGCCGACCAGCTATCGTGAGAAGCGAGACTTCCTGAAGAGTTGTCCATGTAGTTATCTACAAACACAACACAAGCAATAAATACATTTCTGGTCCAAGAAACCAAAAGGCGGTGTGAAGAACATTCTATAAATCTAAAGAACCATTTTTCTTGTTGTGAAGAACATTCTAAAAATCCAAAGAAACTTTTGTATTTGTATGTGTGTGTGATAAACACTCAAAAAATCTAAAGAACTTTTTCCTGTTTTTTTAAACATTCAAAAAATCCAAACCATTTTTTTTTTCTTTTGAAGAACATCCTCAAAATCCAAAGAACCATTTTTTTCTTGGTGTTAATAAACATTATAGAAATCTAAAGAACCTTTTGTGAAAATGGAAAGTTTCTATGGATGTTTGAGTGTTTAATAGCCTGACAAAGGGTTAATTTGCTCTTACTGCTGGTAGTGCTGCGGTGGGGGTAATGGCTGGGATACGGAGCAGCTCTGTGGTTCCTCAGGCTGGAGTATCTCTCACAGTATGAGCCAGAGGAGTGAACGGGTGCCCCGTTGAACTGAGGAGGGCTGCTGCTGGGGCCCATAGGGCCATTACTGGGCAGGAACCAGCCACCAACTATTGGAGAAAGTCACATGCGTTAGATATGCAACTTGAGACACTGTTTTTTATTTGTTCATGAAGTTCTGGTTTACTTACGTTGCGAGTATCCAGATTGCTGGTTGTCAGTGCTGTGGTCTGGTACTTCCTTGTGGTCACTTCTGTTAATGTGACAACAAATAAAGTTCAGTTTAATAAATCTTAAGTACATAAAATCTAAATACAATGTAAAATAAATTACGTCAAGTAACTATACCTTTCTTTGGCATCTAAGAAGGCTTTAGCAAATGGGTTGTGCTTGATCTTCAGAGCTGTGATCTGAAAATTAATTAAAACAAATTAATACAGGGAAAAATTTATTTATTGTACGACGCATCTCAGATTTGATTTAACAAACACTCACCTCTTCATTCTGATAAGCTGTGACTGCAATAAACTGAGTCTCAGGGAAAGACTGACTGCTGATCATTTTCTGGATCCCACCGACTTTCACTATATGAATCCTGGGTTCGTATTTGTGCAAAGAGTTTAACATAATCTAAAAAAAATAAAAAGTCAGGCATGAAATACTTAATGTATACTGCATATAAATTAATATTATTTAAAAGAATTGCATTTGTGTTGCTTTTTATTTATCCGATGTATTTTTCCTCTCTTGAGAGCTAAAGAGTGTCTTTACCTGTCCTCCTCCATTGAGTTTATTGGAGAGTTTGACTTTGCTGAAGGAGACGGGCGCTTTCATCCAATGTGCGCCGAAGTTGGGTGAATCTGGATGGATGTAGACACAGCTCGGGCTCTGTGGTTCAGGTTTTCCTCCCGGCACCCATTCACCGTTCACATATTTCCACCGATTATTATCGGCCGCCACGAAGTCCAGCAGGACCGAGTACATCGCGTTGGGGTCCAGGCCGGTGACACTGGCTCTGAGCACGGGAAACATTCGCCTACAAGACCACAAACATGTTTATTAACTAAATATCGGTTGACAAATTTGCACCACTGAATAAAACATCTTAAACTTAGTAACACTAAAAAAAATCTCTAGAGATGACCGACGTCTGGAGAAATTTTACCGATTTTGCTCGGATTTTATTTAGGATTTTTGAAGATTTTTTTTTTCATTAAGCGTTTTAGTGCGCCTCCTCAAACCTAAACTTACCTTCCAGTCTTCGTGACAATCATTTCATTGGTGAGTTCTTTAAATTTGCCCCATAACTCCGCGTCTTCTAGGGAAAGTTTAATATCCCGCTCCGACGCGTCGCCCTTCTCGCTGCCCTTCTGAAACTCGCTCTCCACGGCGCTCAGGAGGTGATCCAGGCGCTGGTCGGGACTCGAGGAAGACATAGTTCCGATGAAATCAATAGAAGTCCGAAATCACTAAATCCCGTTGGGTTGCGATGCTTTGACAGCGCGTCTCAATCTGCCCTTTAACGCGCCGGGGCCTTTTTAAAGGGCCGATATACAGAGCTCCCGCTGTTGTGGGGCGGGACCCGCTGCGCCAGACCAGGCCCATCGAGCCCTAATAGCGCCCGATAATATGTCGCCACAAAACGGAAAGTATTCTTTACATACATAGAGGCCCATTACAAAGCATTTGAAAGTCCAGAGCAAATGAAAAACGTTTAAGATATAGGCCTTTTATGAAAATAATAATAATTTACACTTTATTTTGAAGGCATATTATTCAAATTAATATTAATGAACTACTGGTATACTGGTTAGGGTTAAATTAGGGTTACTTGCATGTAATTAATTATTATAATAATAATAGGCCTACATATATAACGTGATTAACAAAGACACCTTAAAATAAAGTGCTACAAATAAATAAATACATTTTTACACATTTTGTACTTTGATTTTTGTTCTTCTGATTTTATTGGGCATACTATTATATTTTTTAAATATAGCCTAGCCCATATCTCAACGTATTTTTTTATTTTATATATATAATTGTATGCATTACCTGCTGTGATGTTATTAGAATTATTTGATATGGAAACATTTTCATCGGCGTGGCAGGAGAGTAGCCTAATCCAAACTTGTTTTTCTATTCGGGAAATCGTTTTTGAAACAAAAGAAGGAAGAGAGAGACAGCGTCTGCCTTTGAACTCAGTTGTATATTTGCGAATAATGCTAATCTTTTGTTGTCCCAGATACTCGTGTGAGAAAGCTGGTGTTTACTGGGACGCCCATTAGGACGCGGCCATCGACTGAAGTGCGGATGATGGCCCGAAGCTGATATGTGTGAATTTCCTTAATCCAGCATGACTCCAGTCCAGCCAGCGAAATAATAAACACAGAATACATATTAATTTACAGCTGAAGCATGTCACCTTCTTTCTTTTTGTTGTGATTATAGGCTATATAATTGCAGAAATAAGCATATTGTTAAAAAATATATATAAAAATAGTGTTGAATATGTAGTGTTGAATCTGTAGAGAATATATAGCCAATAAATGTTTTATACTAGGTTACTTAATATTAGAAGTTTACACCAATGTCATGCGCTGTGATATAAAACATCCATTTGCTTTTATTACAATATTTCTAATAAATACTACTGGATAAAAATGTTTTACAAGGATTATAAAAATTAAATTAATTTATGGAGTATTCTTTATGGGGGAAAATAATATGCAATGCCATTACCTGAAAAAGGCATCTAATATTCTTATGCATTTAACCTAATATTTTAATGCATAGGAAAAAATGGGTTAATGTCAACGTTATTATGCAACACGACAAAATGAAGCCTTTATTTGCACAAATGTTGACCAGATTTTTAGGGAAGACTGATTTGGTCACTTATTATCGAGTGTTTTAAACAGCACTGCACCTGGAGATGATGATGGAGGATGTTGCTGTCGTCTGCGCTTCTCAGGGGCCGTAAATGCGAAGGGCCCTCACACCTTTCTGCTCAGATTCAGCTGATTCACAGAGAAACAAATAGCCTGTCATCAGACACATCAGCTCATGCTCCTGAGCTTCTGTTTCACACACACTCACAGACAGATATATGTGAGAAAACGATCAGCTCACTCAGCCCTTGACTAATATATCATATGTTTGGGGTTATAAACACCAATTAGGATATTACATACAAACTTGTTTTGAAGGAAAACTAACATTTTGCAGATTTAAATTGAATTTCATCTTTATAGGCAGGAAAGGAATGCTAATAATTGAATATCTGACTACATTTTTCAGCTGCTTACACACTTTTTTAATCATTATTTAAAACGTTACACAAATCCAAGAATTGCAGAATTGCACACACGAAGTGCAAAATGCCTCACAAAATATCCCAAACACGTTTCAAAAGCAAACACCTTTGGCATAATTTTAATTCCTGTTAGATTTTTGTGTGTTGCGTGTTTTATAAAATTGAAAACCGAGAATTATTGCACGCTTGTGTGGAATTGGTGTGAGCTTCTGGTGTTTGAGTTTCAGAAATCGTTTGACAAGTAAAAATTTAGATGTTACAACTAAAGTATTTTATTATTATTTGTATTGTTTTATTATCGTTATTATTTTGAGATGAAGTTAGCATTATTTGTCCGGTGTTGTGTGTGTGTCTGGTGCTGGAGGGGTTAAGAAGAGATGCTGTGTCTCTCTGGCATAAGGAGCCTCTCACCTCAGTGAGAAATATTACAGAGGCCTGGTGCTCCACAAAAGGACACTTATAAGAGAAGATGCATATTTTCCACACTTTGCCTAAATCAGTAAACAGGGCAGTCAGATGAGTCAGTGCCTGGAAAATAAAAGAGAGACACATTTTGTCCGAACCAAAATAAGCAATCAGTTGATTTCTTAATATCTGTGGAAACAGTCGAAATTCAAAACTGAAATATAAATATTAAATTATAAATGCCTTTACTGTCACTTTAATCGATCTTTGCTGAATGAAAGTATTAATTTCTTTTAAAATGAATTCTTACAGACCCCAAGATTTTGATTTAGTAGATTACATTATAGTGTACAGTACACACATGCAATCTTATATATAGCTCATATAATAAAGACTACTTTTTACTCTTTTTTTTTGTTATTTTATTATCTGTCATTGTTTATTTCATTGTATTATTTTTGTTTATTGCTGAACGTTTGATTTATTTTATGAAAATGGATTTTTGTGGTTTTAGTTTGAGCTTTTATAAATAAATAAAAAGGAAATTTCTAAATGCAATTATCTGATTGGTTAAATAATTTCACAAGTGTATTACATCCAGGTTTGGTTTCAGTAGCACAGTAGTGATTGTATTGTAAGTGTGTTTTTAGCAGTGCAGGTCAGTGTGTGTGTGTGTGTGTGTGCTCCCCCGCACTCAGACAGATGTGGATTGAGTCTTGAGATGCGTCTGTCACTGCTGCGTTGCCACTTCAAGTTCAGGAAATCTAAACTTTCCTCTCCTAATCACCCTGGCCTTTGAAAAGGATAAAAAAGGCTGGAGGGACAGTAATTGTTCCCCTCTCCCTCTCTCTCGCCCCCCTTCACGCAATAGACGTCAGGCCTTTTGGATGCTAATGAGTGAGGGAGAGAAGACGGCTTTGCTTCAGAAGCCTCTGATGAACTTCATCCTGTAGGACACAGAGAGGTGAGAGCTGAAGAAACACACAGACACACAGACAACCGCTCTGGAGGACCATCATCGCATCAAATTACATGCTTGTTCAGTTTGACAATAGAAGATATTTGACAAACTCTGCTTGACACTTACTCTTAATGACAGTGATTCCAGATAATGTGCACAGACATGCCTTTCCTGAAATATTCATTTTTAAGCGGTACTCGGACTTTGAATGCTTTACATGGTCTTCCAAAACACAAAAATATAGCTAATTATCCATTTAATCATTGTTCTTTTTAAAATTCTTGTTGGTCTGGACACAAACCAAAATAAAGAAACGAATAAGTAAACAAAACATTTTACACGATTGTTCAAAAGTTTGACGTTTGTGATGAAAAATACAGTAAAAAATCTGAATTATTATTCCAATTGAAGATAACCGTTTCTATTTGAATATCGGTTCAAATGTTTTATTTAAAATGTAATTATTCCTCTGATCAAAGCTGCATTTTTGTAGCATCATACCATTCCTGATTATTATCAGTGTTGAAATTGTGCTGCTTATAAATTATTATATTATTAAAAGAACAGCATATATTAATTTGAAAATTAGATCCTCTTAACATTATAAATGATAGATCAATTTAATATTAGTTTAATATGTGCTTTTACATAAAAGAGTTTCTATTGTATTATTATTGTTGTTGTTGGTATAGTACACACTATTTACATACATTTATACAATCTTCTTTAATTTTTTTTCTGTTACTATTTTATTGCTTGATGCTGATCTGTCTAAAACGTCTAATAGATCCTCGTCAACTCTCTCACCATCACAGTAATTAATAATAAAAGGCAATCAAATTTTATTTTCATAAGTTATTTAATGAAGCAAGAATAACAATCGCTGAAGAGTCGACTATATTTTTGGGAGCAGTTGTTTCTATGTCTAATATTAATACTAAGTGTGTGTGTGCATGGAAACGTGTGTGTGATCTCACTGCTGTGTGATCTGGTCTGAGCACACAGAGAGAGTGACAACACACTGATTTACAGCACAATCTGAGCTCAGGCTGCCCAGCAACACACACACACACACACTAGACCTGCTCACTCCTCACAGAAGATCTGTTTCAAACAAGCACTTTCATTTACACAACTGCCAAATAATACTTAGTTTAGGTGATATCTAATGGTTAATCTATTGTGTTGCCTCAAATAATTCAGATGTTGTCTCATTGCCATAACGTGCTGAGATATTTTTGGTAGCCTAAATACAAATCCATATAGAAAACGGTGAGTACAGTGAATGCCCAGATATCTGTTTCTCAAATCAGAAACTTTCAGAAAAAAAGGGCACAAAAGCTGTCTCTAGGACAGGACCCTTTCAAAAGGTACACCTTTGTACCCTATTTACCTCTGAAGGGTTAAAATCGATACCTTAAAAATACATTCAAGTATCTTAAGTGTACATATTATCAACTTAAAGTCTCAGTGACAGCTTCTGAACCTTTTTTTCTCATAGTGAAATAATTGTTTTAATGGTCCTGTTATTAAAAACATGGTGGTTCACATCCTTTTAATACATTTTGATTTTGACTTCTATTTTTGGGAAAGGGTGTGTCCTAAGTGTTGTATCATATTCCTTTCTTCTCATATTTTCATAAGTTTATAGGCTTATCATATCTTAATAGCTGACATCTCTGTTCTAAAGGCATATCGCAGAATGAAAATATTCATTGTTTGTGGTCAAACAAGTGAAGTTATGAGGGTGTGTGTGCGTGTGTGCGGGTTTATGTGGTTTATGAGGACACAAATGTGTATAATGACATGGGTATGACATAGGTATTACAATATGTAGGTGTTTTATGAGGATATTTTCAGTGTCCCCGTAATTCAAAAGGCTTAAAAAACATAATAAACTAAAACTATAAACTAAATGGTGTTTTTTTGAAAATCTAAAAATTCCTGTAAGGGGTAGGTTTAGGCGTAGGGTAGGTGTAGGACAATCCCACATACAGTTTGTACAGTATAAAAAGTCCCCATAAATCACAAAAAACAACATATGTGTGTGTGTGTGTGTGTGTGTGTGTGAATGAGAGAAAGAGAGAGAGAGGTTTCTTTAAGCAGATTTCAGACTCACTGGGGTCAACACTCACCAGTGTGTGAAAAAGAAAAACATAATTAAAACATTCACTGCTGCACCAGTACACACACATACTCTCACACACACACACACACACACACATTCTCATGGTGCACAACAGATTATATTAAGGTAAAATGTTGTAACATTTACTTCCTCTTTCTGTGATGGTTCCTGTATCAGACTGGCTTTGAATGCAAGAGATTTGAATGTCAGTGATGTTCTTCTTGAATGCATGTGAAAACAATGTGATTATAAATACAGTGTATGCAGAAACACATCAGCAGTGAATTGTCAAGACAACTAAGCACAACAAAACAAAGCAAAAAACAAACAAACCAAAAACAAATATAAATAAAATAGAGCAGTATAAAACAAACAAAATAATTGTGATTAATCATATACAGAATAAAGTTTTTCTTTACATAAAATATGTGTGTATACTGTGTGTGTATATATATATATATATATATATATATATATATGTGTGTGTGTGTGTGTGTGTGTGTGTGTGTGTGTGTTTTTTTTTTTTTTTTTTTGTTT
>JAUYWG010000056.1:2462851-2476045 GCA_034779775.1 Enteromius afrohamiltoni | reverse complement strand
TGGATCCTCCTTTGGCGAAGTTTTCTGTAATGAAGCGCCGGAGTCTTGCGGATCCATTAGCAACTTTTAATAGGCGTGGTCAGACAGGCAGGGTTCAGTACACAAAGAAGCAGTAGATACAGAGGAATAGGCAGAACTCGTAGTCAAAAACAGGCAGGAAGTCAGGGCAGGCGGCGAAAAGGCGGAAACAAAACACTAGCGAAAATCAAACACGGGTAAATAGACAGAATACAAGGAAATAACGCTTAGAGTCGATGGCAAGGGCAAATCGAAACTTCACGACTTGTTAGGGCAAAAGTCCGGGTATTTATAGTCCTTATTTGGCAGGAGAACAGATGCGGAAGCGCCGAGGTACGTGGCTGAAAAGGGTACGGGTGGAAACATTAGTACTCCGGAGAGGGCCACAGAGGAGCGATCTGTTACAGATCGACATTACGGAGAAGGCTTCACCAACCGCGAGAAATTGCTCTTTTCTCCTGGATTGCCCAGGGAAGACCTTTTCGTGGCACTCAGTAGGTATATGCTCGCTGGATTGCAAAAAGCTGGCACAGCCGGCCTTTTTAAAAACAGAAATGAAAATGACCATGTTTTCATTTGAAAAATGAATATAATCAATAAAAAATAGTACAGACTTTGCTGAAATGATTGCTGAAGATGAATTATTTGTACCAATATGGATGGCTTTTCTTGTTAAACAAAACATACCACTTTCTATTTATTCTCACACAAAATCTGTTGCTCCATCAAATGTTTTTATAAAAACATGTATATTATTTTGCCCGCAAGGTGTGCCTTTAGCCCTACTTCCTCAATTTACAGCAAAAGCAAATATATCACTAAAGAATATGGAATTCAAAATGAATCCAATAAGCTATTTGTTTTTCCCCTGGAGGAAAATTTCTCCCATACAGCTGCTCATTTAGCATCAACACATTTGACACGGGCCCCGTTCTGCTCTGTTCTCTATTAGCCCTGAAAAAAGACTGTAAATCAGGGAGAAATTTTGATAACGAGACACTTCATTGTCTACAGGAAGAACGAAGAGAAGGAGCGAGTGAGAGGTCCATAAATCAGACCACGGGTGGCTGTTCATGTGCCGTGCAGGATTTAAGAAGGAGCGAGAGAGGGAGGACGAGTGGCCCTGTGGGTCCTTCAGCGAGTGGCCTTTTCCTCCAGGACCATTGAGCAATAAGAGAGGAAGGAACCGCTCTTGAGTGCCTTGAGAAGACTTGACATTTCTGCTGAAATGTGACACAGCACCAAACTCTCATTTATTTAACAAAGAGTCATCAGTTTATAATGTTTGTCAAAGGTAAACAAAGCATTTCTCAAAATCTGAAATATGAAATCTAAAAAAAAAACATTCATATGTAATCATTGTCCTTGTGAAAGATAATTTGTCTTCTGAGCCTCAGTGTTATTGCAAATCCCATCATAGTTTCCCTATAGATTCAGCCCCATCTATTTTTCCTCCCAACTTTATGAGTTTTCCAGCAGCCTCGGCCACAGAGGATCTTCCCAGCATCTTGCGTCAGCCGTTTGCCATGAGATCCAATTTGTATGCTTTGGTTTGATCATACTATTGACTTTTAGCCAAACACCATTTGAGATGTGCTTCAGCTTACTTAGCATCTCTTTATCTTCATATCCATTTGATCTACAGGATACAGGTCATTTATTATCAAAACCATGAGGGCAGTTTTGACCTTTAAAAAGTGTTTAATTCAGTAAAACTGTCTGTATTCCGGTTTTTAACACTAATAGTATTTTTATTAATGAACAGTTGAAATGCATGTTTTCACTGTCCTTTCATGAAAGGGCATATTAAAATGTTTTCAAATTAAAAAGCAGCCACGAGTTTTCAATCATGTTTCTCATTTCATCATGCAGTTGAGAGAAGTAGCTTTGATTAAAGATCAGCTGTCTTGCAGTGTTGTTTCTATTACTGTGTATGTGTATTTATGGGATGTATAGATAATAAAAATGACATTAAATATAAATCATATTAAAGGGCTCATGCATTTAGACTGTGCGATGTGAGAAGCTAAACACCATCATAAACTACTCTTAAATGCATTATTTTACTTTTTAATTGCATGCGCTTTTATAAAACAATAGTGCTGTCAAACAATTAATCCCAAAAGTTTTTTTTATATTTAATTTAATTTTAAGATAATTTCAAGTAACACATGTTTTTTAGCTGAAGTATAATAAGCCTGTTATTTTTTATATTCTTACATAACAATAATAATAATAATAATAATAATAATTCAAATAAATTCTGTTCTTTTTTATTTTAACTTTTTATCAAAGAATTGTATCAAGAAAAATTGTATACTGGTTTCCAAAAAAAGTAGCACATCTGTTATCAATGCTGATGATAACATGAAAAGTTCCTTGAGCAGAAAATCAGCATATTAGAATCATTTCTAAATATATGCATTAAACATATTAAAAAATAAACAGTAATTATAAGGATATTTCACAATATTTTTGATCAAACACTGCAGCCTTTGAGTATAAGAGACTTCTTTTAAAAATGTTTAAAAATATCATCAGCCACAAAATGTTTAAACAGTACCTTAATAAATGTCAAAATGTAATTCGGTCTTCATTTGCCATATCTAGACTTATGCAATATACATCTTGCATGGAAAAGACGCAGCATGCGCTCTTGTCTTGATCATATTTTGTTGTGCTCATATTAATGCTGCCCACAAATGCCACATATACTTTTCTTTTACTTGCCAATCACTCAAACGAGTCATCATAAAGGTTTGCTTTACATCCTTCACCACTAGATGGCAGTGTTGAGTGTCGTATGCCCCTGTCTAATTATTGCTTTTACATGCTCAGACACTTAATTACAGCCCTGAAAGATATTGCTGCTGTCTAAAATCCTTTATGGATCTCATCATCGCTGTATTTCCTGATAGAGGTTTCCTTTATGCTGTCAATGTGTTTCTAAATTGTAGAACCACCATTTAATTAATTGAGGCGAGAGCACTATAAAGAATCGCTCAAAATAGCACACCCTCCTCACAGCCCTGCCAAACACCCTTTTCTTGCTGTCCTTTTTTCTGGCTTTCTTCATTTAAAACGTGTTTCTTTTAAAAAAAAATATGAACATGACAGAGAAGAAAGCGAGAATGAGCGCAGTTTGAGACATGACTTGAGATCTGAGATCAAGAGTTAAATCACAGGAGACTCCTGTTTTTCCTTTTTGCTATTGTTTATAATGGTTCGGGCCATCATTTCCTGTCTCGTTGTTTTCTCACTGATGGGTCGGTCTCTTCGTGACCTCTTCGGTTCGTTCAGTCGTTGTGTTTGTCTCACACCACAGGCAATCGTGCTTCACAATTCATTGCGTTTAACCGAAATTGCGCAGAAAATGTGCTCCAGGTTGCTATGCCACATCTCCAGTGACCTCTGACCTGGGATGAGCGCAGCACAACAGAGTCGGCAGGTGCATGAAATCAACACCTGCGTGATTTCACTACTACATAGAGGTGAGCTGAAATGCAAAACATGGTAAAATTTAAGGAAAGTACAGCCATAACTTTGTCAGTTTAAGTCTGGTAGTATATATTCATGTGGGATATACAGTAGTACAGTTTATAACACAAAGTGTTATAAGTACTATACAATATACAGTATAATACGCTTTACTAAAGTATGCACTATATAAAAACACTATTGTGTTTACTATATATGTATATACTTTGTTAGTGAATGCTACAGCACACTGTAGTATTCACTATAGTGAACTGATAAACTGTAATACTGTAGTATAATTCATTTTTTAATGTATTGCGTTGTAGTACAATATACCCAATAGCTGTAGAAAACAAAACAGAATTGGTTGAAGTCTTTTGTTTATATTACTATAGCTGTTGTATTACCACAGCAACTATAGAATTACAACAAATTAATTCAAGTGCTTTACTATAGTATGGTTCAAAAACACCATAGTATGTAGGGCTACTGATTGTAGTATTCTTTTCAAGTGGGTACGCAGACAATCTGACATTCGAAATATTGTGCAAAACATGGTAAAAGTGAGGTAATTACAGCTCATGACTTTATTCTGGGTGGTTATAGGGCCTAAAAAGGCTTGTATTTAGTCAGATGGCTTATAAAATTAACAGAACAAGCTGAAATGCAAAACTAAACCCCAGAAAAGTATACAATAGCTCATGACTTTCAAACCTAAACAGAATTTTCCTTTGTTTTTGATGCTGGCCTGTTAATAACTGTTGAACTGGACAAGCTAGGTGGGTATTTTTGCTTTTATCATTACGTAAAATTATCAGTCAGATTGCTTCCAAGGGTGTTCGAACAAGACAAGACACACAATTTGAGATGTCATTCTCGCAGGACCAGTTACGGGGGTTCGGATAAATCTCTAACTGTAAGTACCTAAAAAAGAACGGATGTGAAATGCTCAAAGCTGCCCTCTTTGCGTTGGTTTTTGGATTGCGAGGTAAACCCTCCGAACATGACATATACACAAAGGGATTAGTCTTGTATGACCTGATTTACACCGCAGATGCACCGGCCCACTCTCCCTTTGTCTGCTTAGTGTTTTTGTTTGAGGGTGAAGCATGGAGATCTTCAGGATTTGTACTTTGTGACAAAGGAAATGTAAAATATGCCCTAATTCTTTTCATAAGGCGCCAAATATGCTATACTCCAAGAAGACAATAATACACGGCCAGGTTATAAGATCACACGGACGAAGATGGGCTCCAGGAACTACAGCGTTTTACCCAAGACATCAATCTAGCTCTGAATTCCAGGATTATGTGAAATTAATTCAGTTTTAGCGGGCCGCGGAACAGATGGCTGTTTCATTCAGGACTCAGGCTGGTTTTGTTGCCTGGCAATCTCTTCCCAAACCAAATCAGAGACCGTAAACTGTCACTTAGGGCTGCTGGAATCTCATTTCCCCGCACAACTCCTGCCACGAGATCGACGGTCTCTCCTCACGCGGAGCTGCGCTGCTGCCCCCTGTTAAGATCGCTATGCAAAACAGCAAAGGCCTTCGGATTAATTGACATTTCATGAAATTTTACAGAGCAAACCCCTTTAAAGATATGGCTAGACGAAAGATATATTGCTCACTTTCTGTTCTGGACCTTTAAATTCTAATGCAGAGTGTTAATAAATGTCACAGAGAAAGTTTTTTAAAAGAAAGTGTTTTGAAGACGTGACTGAGGTTAATGGAGGAAAACTGACAGTCCCGTTGATAAATATGATTGTGGATTCTTTATTACATATAGAAGTAAAAGAGGGTTTTGTTGCTCACAGACATATAAAGGCTCAATAAAACAGTAATTCACTGGGGGAAGAGAGAGAAAAAATAAATATCTGGCATTTTTACTCCCTTGTGACATTCTGAACTAGTTTAATGTCATTCTGTGGAATTTTAAAAGAATTTTCACATTGTGCTTATTTATATGACGGTATGGGTATGTTTACACAATAACAATAATCAAATTGTATAGTATACAAAGTGTTAATTTCATTTTCAAACAAATTGCTCTTTGAGATCTTTTAAAAGTTTGACTTTTAGGCCGCCAACGTCCGAAATGCATATAAAGTTTTCAGTTTTTAGCTAGAAACAGTGTCTTGTAAACAGACCCTAAAAAGACCTGTATTCTACATTTAGGCTTGTTTACTGATCTGATGCAAAATAGGGATGATTTTCTAAAAATAGTGAGTTAAATTTGAGTGTTAAAACAGCCATTTTCTCTTCATTGGATAACAAAAGCTAAACGCATAAATAATGGGTAACTACTAACAGATAGGCCTGCTTCATATTTAAGTAAACTAGTCTATAAAGTCAGAAAGTTACTGTATAAATATATTTAGATTTAAATAAAAAGTCCTGTTATCCAGTTGTAGTTGGAGTACAATGTTAACAGTATTTACATTGTACACCAAGGTACTTTGAAGAATATCATGGCACATGTTCTATAAATGTGTTCATTCAAGTTCACATTTAATTAATGGACTTTTAAATCATTTTACTTTACCTTTAACTTTATTACAAACCATTATGTACAACAGTAGCCTCCCTAATATAAAAACAGCAGTGTAACTCTCAGTATATTGTGTAGAGAGGCACACTTTCTCTCACACACAGCTCGACTTCAGCTGCATTTCTCTGTGCTTCAGCTTGCTTTAGTAAAGGCGGGAGTTTACAGGAACAGCAGGCAGGCCCGGCCACATCACGCGCGGAGCGACACAGGAATGCATTGTATGTGTAAGAGACAGGGCAGATGAGCGAAATAGTGCTCAAGTTAATTAAAATCCTTCCTCTCTCGGATGTCTTAAAAGCGCTCGTTGGTCAATAAAAAACGAGCCAAGTAATATTCTACGGAAAGCCGATCTCAAATACAGCGAGCGGACGTCGAGTAGTTTTACTGCATTAAAAACCCCTGAGTGTCACACATACACACAAGTGAGCCGCGGAGGAATCCCGAAGGTTGTCAGCGCGTGCTGCGGCTCTGAAAGCACACACAGTAAATTGAAGCGAGGATCGCGCCGAAAACCTGGACCGGAGTATGATGTTATCAAGTAAGAAAAACCTCCATTAAAGAACACTGAGGCTAGGTTTTTAAACCCGAATCAGCTACTTGGGGTGCTTAAATAATGACACAGAAGACACAACCCGTTGTTTTTATCTTACGGTCGAATTAAGACAAGTAAAGCGTCCTGAAACGCGCCCAGTCCGAGCTGAAAGCTGTATTCTCTGGGGAACAGGATTCTCTGTACTCTGACCTCTAGATACATTGATAGTTCTGATAATGCAACGGGAATATGCGCACTCATGCATTAGTCGAGTTTGAAAGTTTTATACAATCCCAAGATGTTGTGCATTGATTCTACTCATACATTCATGCTCTACAATTGTTTTGATGGTCAGATTTTTTTAAATGTATTATCATTTTTTATAGTAGGAATTATAAGTGTATAATGAGAATTATGAAATATGATGAATGTACATTAAAGAAAAAAAAATCAGATATTCCAGGATAATTAAGCACATTTACCCAAACAATTCTTACTATTTTCTTACTAAGGTGATTCATTATTTACTAAATTACTGCATAAACTAAAGGCTGTGCAACAAACAGCACTATGAATATTATTTAAATAATCTTTATTGTTTAAAATGAAATATTAGGAACAAATAAAATGGCTTTTTTTATTTATTATTATTTCATTAAAATATTAAAATAAAATGTATTATTAAGTTTGGAATTTTATATTAATGCTATATTTAATTATCATGAAAAATGCCACCTGCGCTGGTGTAAAGACCTGTGAGGAACCCCTGTCGCTTTTTGGCATCCGATCACACTAGACAGGGGTTCCTCACATTAATTTCTGTCATTTGACTCAAGTATTTGGGATTCCCGGCCAAATCTTTCTGCTTCCTGTTGATTAGCTCCTGCTATTCTGGCTCCAGGAGCGTCTGCCAATAACATGGCTCTCTGGCACAGGAGGTCTGTGAGACGGCTGCTAAGAAACGCCTCATCATGTGGAATGCGACAGGAATTCAATCAAACATTTGGGTGCCTCAGAACACTGTGGCACCATGTTCACTTCATACTGGTGAATAAAGAAAAGTTAGTTCCCTTTATAGGGTGCGACTAGACTTTTAGACCTTTTTCCTTTCCAGCTGCACAAAAATAAATAAATTCTATTTATTGAAAGTGTACAGGTTCTTATATTATATTATAGCATAAGACAATTAAATGCATTTTAGGACATTTCAGGACAATTAAACTAACTCACAAGTGCAAAATATCATCATGGAACCTGATCTGTACTTAATATCCAAATGATTTTTGGCATAAAAGAAAAACTCTCAAGGCCTGGACGCTTTTGTCTGCTCGATGGCCGTCTTAGAGAAAGGTCAACATCCTTATCCCTCACGCTGGCTGTGTTTTGATTCCTCCTGCATTAGCATAAGCCACATCCACCCTGTTTTATCCCTGACACCCCCCACGTTCTCCCCTCCCTCCATTCTCAGTCCTTGGCCTCTTCCTGATTGTCACGTCTGGGTGTCACAAAGTGCTGGGTCGCCCCTCCTCTGCTCGCCCAGCTGTCGCTGGTTACATAATAGCAAGGCCTTGTTGTGCTTGGTGTCTGGCTTTGTGCGCCTGTCACTGAGCATGATTGCGGGTGAGATTAAGCAGTGGGTGAGAAGACGCCACGAAGGGCTTTCTACCTGCTTCCCAGCGGTGGACACACAAATCTGAGGGCTGCGAAGGAAATTGGAAGCTCTTTTAGCGCTCACTCTCACACTGGGATTGGTTTGTGATGCGTCAGTGTTGTGGCGTCTCCACTGCATTAAAGGAGCAGAAAGCACACCATGAGCACCGTTTGATTGTTTTTGACCTTTGTTTCCATTCGCTTTGTAAAATAATGTGATACACATATGCTGCTGTGAGGAGATGATCTGACTGAGATCATTTTGTTGAGTGTGTTTGGTTGCATGTATTCAAATACATGCACATGCATTTAATATGGCCTTTTTTGCAAAACTTTAGCTCCAGAACTATTTTGCACGAACTATTTCCATTTTGCTGTTTGCATTTGCACCGACAGAGGGCACTAAGAAGTGACGTAAGCCAGTCGAAGGCGACATCATTTGTGTGCGGCATTCAACAAGAAAAAACAAAGAATAACAACGTGAACAATAAGAGGATGGAGGATGTTGCGACCAAAGCTGTTTTTGTTGTGTCTCGTGGTTTTCACAATAGTGGACATTAGAACTGCACAATTAATCGTTAAAAGATCGATTCGACCACCCACACGATCTTAACCCAGCATTTATACAATTCAGCCAATTATATTTTCAAGGACAGGAGACGAGCATAACTTTTTTCCGATCTCGAGATAACACGCAATCACTCACAGCGGGCGTGATGACGTCTGAGGTCACGTGCGATTTTGCGCAGGCGTGCTTGTAACGCCGGTTCCGTTCCGTCTCGCGCACATCCGCGTCCACGCAGCTTTGGAAGTGTACTTAATCGCGGATGTTCGGACAGAAGCGTGCGTATGCAGAAAAGGAGCAGTGCGTGCCGACTCTGCTTTTAGGTACCGTTCATATGTGGCGTCTTTTTCGCGCCTTTATTTCCATTATTTCAAATGTACAGTAGATGTGCATTTTGCACGCTCACAATGAAAGTGATGCTCTTATTTTTTCCAGGTGCGTTTCAGCTTTTCAGATTGCCGCAAGCGGTATGCGGGTCATGTGACAAGAACCAACCAATCAGCTTCATCCTTTTCTGTGACAACATTGAAAGCTCAGCCAAAATAAAGCAATAGTTGGTCAAAGCTGTACAGGGAACTTGTAATGCAGTAGGTTAGATTGAATGGGCTACATTACGTTAATCTTATGTTTATCAATGTCTCACATCAATTAACATCTATAATTACTAAACAATACAATAGTCACATCTAAATTTTTTTATTTTTTTTTATTTTAAATGTTTAAATTTTTTCCTTAATATTATTACTTTACTTTACATTTAATTTCTTGTCTTATTTAACTGCTATTTTACTGCTGTTTGATAACCTATTTTTCAGAGGTTAATCTTTAAAATAAAAAAAACTTCTCTAGAATCGTGACAGAATCGTGATCTTTATTCGAAGAAAGAAAAATTCATTTTATCCAGAATACTGTAGACAATGTCTTAAAGTAAATGCCGTTTATAAAAGAAATAGGTTGATACAATGTTTACGCCGTATGTTTACACAGTATTTTAAATCATGGTGAGTGAGGGCGTTTTTATGCGCATTTAGCCAATCAGCTTAAACTTACATCACAGACAGTTCCTGAAACTATTTTAGACCCTACTTAGATTAAAAAAAAGATAAGCAAATTTAGTTCCTCCAAACGGAGTTCCTGAAATTAAAATGGTTCCTAGTTCCTGCCGTGTGAACACGCCAATGACATAGTTAAGTTAAGTTAAGTTAAGTTAAGTTAAGGAAAACGCTTCAACTCAATTTGTGTAAGTTCATTCTACAAGGCTGAACAAGTTCATTAAACTAGTGCTGTCAAATGAATAAACACGATTAACTGCATCCAATGTAAAAGTTTTTGTTCATGTTATATATGTGTGCGTACTGTTTGTTTATTATGTAAAGACACACATTCAGCATATATTTTGAAAATAGTTATGTATTTAATTTATTGCAGTCAAACGATAATTGTGATTCGCATCCAAATTTTGTTGTTTACATAATATATGCGCATACTATGCATATATATTATGCATATATATAAATACAAACGCATGTATATATTTAAGAACAATTTGACATTTTTATATTAAATATATTTATATATAATATAAAATATAATGATAAATAGAAAATACACAGTAAACATACATATGTGAACGCAAACTTTTATTCTGTATGCCAATCATCGCGATTAATCATTTGACAGCACTAATTTAAATAAATAATATTTTGTTCAACACACTTCAACTTTTAAAAACTAAAATGACTTAAATGAACATTTGTTCTGACACATCATCATCATGTTGCCATCATGTACAACCACATTTGTTAAAAAAAAAAAAAAAAGACATTTAAATATTATCCCTAAATAAATGCAGATACAGATATAGAGTCAGTCCCAACACAAAACAGCTAATAAAGTGCTAAATAATGCAATGTTTTGGTGTTTTTCACAAATGTAATCAAGAAATGTGAATGCCAACAGTTCAATGGTATCATTTTATGAAGCTCAGGTATAGCAACACATATTAAGCTGCTAATTTTGATGAGCTCAGTCAGTCTTTCTGCTCAGTCAGTGTTTTCTCTCTGTAATAAAGTTAGGTTCCCTTTGGTTCTTTTCACACTTCAGATTTCATTTTAATCTCATTTAAGTTTGTACATTATTTGCACGTTTTATACGAACTGTCACTTGCGTAAGACTGTTATAGTACAGAAAGGCATTAATCACTCACAACATTATGTAGTGTGTGTAAAACCAGACTTGTTGTTAATGCATTGACATAATTAAAGCACGAGACAGTCCATGGAGATCATGCAGCTTAATGAGTTTAAATCACATGCGTTTGTTGACAGCAGTTTAACGAGTGATAGTGCTAATGAAGCTTAGTCACATAGGCTTTCACTCCTATGGGATTTTTTTAGACTTGATACTAGAGTAAAGGTCAGAGTTTGTACCAAATAAGCCTGTTCAATACAAAAGTGCAATACAGAATAATAAGAAATTGCATGCTTTACCCCTCGTCTCTTACTGAGCAGCATCCGCGTCTGTCAGCTTTGCTCTGAATTTGCTACATTGCAACTGGCATGTTATTCTGTTACAGCGCTCCTTTTCTTATTTGCTATCTAGTGGACAATAAAAATGCATCCAGACGTCCTCAAACTGAATTTTGTGTAGCGTGTTTTAGATTTTGATTCACGGTTAATGCATCTGTATTGAAAATGAAGATCCAATTGAGGCGTCCTCTTAAACTTTTTCGCCTTTTGGTTAAATTGGTGTTTATCGCTGTGGCAGATGGCAACCTTTCTACTTCATATATCTAATTCAAAGATGCATGCGAGCTTCTTGTAAACCTGCTTTAATAACGAGGTTATTGAGCTTGAAACTATAAATAAGGGAGTGGAAGGGTGTGGGCATTGTCAATTTACAGCAAGTTTCCCTGATTTCCCCTGGGTGTGGGTTGTTAATTTAATGCAGGATGGCATTGTGGACAACAGGGAATCCTAAAGGCCTTTTCAAATGCAGTCCAGCACTCTGGCTTTTGAAACGTGACCCATTTGTGAGCAGATTTCACAGGGCTTGGGGGTGTATGATATTTATCATATGTGCTAATATCGCAATTGTTGTTTTAACGATATGCGAGCTGACATTTTCGAGTATGTCACTCACAAAATATTCTTTGAAAATCCAAAAGCATTCATGATAAAGTCTATTAAAGGCAGTTAGAATGATGCTAGAAATTAAATTATATTATATGTATATAACTTACTTAGAAGGATTGAACATAGTTAAGTTGTGTCATGTTGCTTCAGCTCAAAATAATACAGAATAACAGAATTTAAAATTCAATTCATGAAGACAGTCACTTGCTCAGTTTTTAAATCAATCAGGGCTCTTATGACATTGCTAAAAAGAACATTATTTTGTGAATTTGGTGTAATGCAATGTCTCTATGTGGTTTAAGTTAACACATTATTTTTCACATACACATTTGCACATTATTGTTTCTTCTTCAAGCCCCGGCTTCCGAAGTGGGACAATTTGTACAAAGCTCATTGTTCTAAAAATGCGAGGTGTGCTCTGATTGACCAGCTATTCAGTGCATTGTGATTAGCCAGTAACTTAGCCAGCTAAGTCTCAGTTTAGTTTGCACCAATTCTAGGTTTAAGGTACCATGAAATTGGTTTGGCTTTTAGCAGTGTTCATCTCCATAGTACATTACGCTACACAGCTAACCTGCTCCGGGGCAGGTTATGTTCTGGGTTAGAGATCTCAAAACGAAATTTGATCAATCAGTTTCCAGCAAAGTGACACGTGCCTGATGCAATAAAGCCACTCCCCCAGCTTCTCTTACTCCAAATTAAAGGACGCTACATAATAAAACAAAGATAAAATCATCCGATTTTTAGAGATTATTATTTTTATAATTACTTTGTAGTATTTATATAATTATTATCTCCTTAATCCTTTACACAAGCCAGCTTAATTTAATAGTAATTAAGCTTTTATTTTAAATTAATATAAACATATAAATAATATGCAGTATAAACAAGTTTTAGAATCAATAGCTGTAAACATAACTACATATGAGTTTAGATTTATAAATTTTTTACCTATATAGTGTTTTAGTGTTATACTAGATATAACAATAAAACTAGCTAAAAAATTATATGCTATAACAAATAATATTGTCAAGTTAAGTAACTTTACATCTTACTTGTACAAACCGGATTCCAAAAAAGTTGGGACACTAAACAAATTGTGAATCAAAACTGAATGCAATGGTGTGGAGATGGCAAATGTCAATATTTTATTTGTAATAAAACACAGATGACAGATCAAAAGTTTAATCCCAGAAAATGTATCATTTTAAAGGAAAAATATGTTGATTCCAAATTTCACAGTGTCAACAAATCCCAAAAAAGTTGGGA
>JAUYWG010000056.1:2452095-2462751 GCA_034779775.1 Enteromius afrohamiltoni | reverse complement strand
CCATATTTTTCCCTTAAAATGCTACGTTTTCTCAGTTTAAACTTTTGTTCCGTGATTTATGTTCTATTCTGAATAAAATATTGACATTTGCCCTTCTCAACATCATTGCATTCAGTTTTTATTCACAATTTGTTTAGTGTCCCAACTTTTTTGGAATCCGGTTTGTATGTTTTCTTAAAATTATTTTAAATGTATTCATCTAAAATGTGTTTAAATTCTTCATATTGTTCAATATTTTAATCTTTGGTATGAATTGCACTGACTCTCTCACGAGAAGTGAATCACACTTTCAAGGCATGTGATTAACTGCTCATTGCTGATGTCACAGATTCAGTGAATCTTTTGTTGCCACATACAGGTGGTTTTAGTGTTATTCATGACAGACCTGTGCCAACACACTCAGCAAAATAGTGTTTAATAATCATTCAAAATTAAATACAGTAAATACATCTTTTTTTTTTTCAATATTGCATACCCCGTATCACATCTGCGTGCACCTCCAGGACTTTCAGTTCACAGGTGTCCTGTACACACGAGCGCAGAACGTTTTTTTTCCCCCCATGCCTCTCTCCTTCCCTGTCAGATCCAGACCAGCTTTTCTGTCTCTCTGCCGACCATAACAGGGAGCCAAGCCTTACATTAAATCTGTGTTTCTGCATAACGGGGCCTCTGGTGTTTTTTTCTAGGCTGCTGGGCCTCTCTGTCTCTCTCTTTTGCTCTCCTTGCAGAGCAAGTGCTTTATTGCCTTATACAGGCAAATGCAGCCGTACTCTTTTATCTCTCTATGTGCATTTACATATATGTATATAAAACACCATCTCTGAATGCACATTGGAGTCTGCTTAAGCTGTTCTGATGTTACAATGTTCAGTTATTGATCAGCAGTTATTAGCAGTATTTGCTAGACATCGTTATTATTACTCATAATTACTCAAAAATTATCATATTAATGATTTTAACAGACCTTAAATATGAAACTTTAAGACATTAATGTTACATTAGACTAAACACAGTTAATGTTATTGGATGGTTTCACTTACGAGTCCATCTAACAAACACCAAGAACATCCTAGAAAATACTTATCAACAGCCTAGTAATCAGCTAGAACACCCTGGCAAACAGAAAGCAATGGTCTAGTAACTGAATAGCAACTCCCTAGCAACAGCTTAGTAATTAACTAGAGGATCTACAGCCTACTATCTAACTACTCAGAACACTCTAGCGACAGCCATAACACCCTAGCAACCACCTAATAATTGTCTAGTACTGAAAACGCCCTGGTAACAGCCAGAACACCCCAGTAATCACCTAACGATGGTCTAGTAACTACATACAGCTCCATAGCAAAAAGGTTGTAATTAAATAGAGGATCCTGGCTACGTAGAATACACTAGCAACAGCAGAAGAGCCTAGCAACCACCTAGCAATGTCCTAGTATATGCCTAGAGACTTCAGTAATTAACTAGAGGATCCTGGCAGCCGCCTTGCTGTAACCTATTACCAAGTTACTACACCCTCGCAACATCCTGAACACCCTAGCAACCATCCTAGCTATGGCCTAATATCCACTTAAAAAACCTGGCAACAGCAAAAATACCCAAACAACCTCCTTGCAACAGCCCACATTCTAGTTATAAGCTAGAAGACCCTGGCAACCACCTTGCAACTGTTAGTAACTATGTAGAATACACTAGCAACAGCAGAAGAGCCTAGCAACCACCTAGCAATGGCCTAATATCTACTTGGAATGCATGTCAACAGTCAAAATACCCTAGCAACCTCCTAGCAATAACCTACTATCTACAAAGAATACCCTAGCAGCAGCCTAGTTATTTATTAACTAAAAGACCTTGAAATAAGCCTAGCAACTGTTCGTAACTACATAGAAGACCCTAGCAACCTCCTGCCAATGGCCTAATATCTACTAAGGCCTAATAGCACGCTTGCAACAGCCAAAACACCCTAGCAATGTCCTAGCAATAGCCTACTATCTACCCGGAACACCCAAGCAACGGCCTAGTTATCAACTACTGCAAGATCCTGGCATAAACATAGCAACTGTTACCACTTGGAATACATTAGCAAAATCCAGAACACCCTGGAAACCACTTACTAACCCAGACACAGGCCTAGTAATTAACAAGAACATCCTGGCTACCACATATCAACAGTAATGAAAAGCACACCTGATGGAGCTGAGTTTGGATGGGTGCTGCTTGTGTGAAATCAATGCTTGCGTGTTGTGATTTGTGATTTATTCACTCAAATCTATGGTCTTCTCTTTAAGATAAGCTGTTTTGTAGTACAAATGGAATGGACTGAAGCAGAAGCTTTTTCATTTCACATTTCATCTTCCCATATTCTCTCGTCTAAATATGTCCCTGTGCTGCCAGAAAAAAAAAAATGAACGGTGGATTTGTGCAGCGTAACCTTGTTTCTAAAGCACCAGCGTTTTATTCTGTTTGTGCCTCCAACTTCTATCAAAGAAGAAGGTATAAAAAGCAGGTTTTTTTGTTTTCTTTCTCCAGCTAATGAATATTGCTCACATCAGTCATTCTTCATTAGCGCAGGCGCACGTATCCTGACAGCGAGAGCTTTGTTTGTTTGTTTGTTTGCACCTCTGCGCTCCTATGCAGTGACCCGCCTAAATCAATAAAGACGACGGCATCTGAACATCAGCATCATCAAGTTCTGTTTCTGTTTTCATAATGGGCCAAACATGACAGACAGTGGCACTTGCCAAGCAACTCCATAGCGGGCATTCTGCCCTTTGCCAGGCAACAACGTGTTCAAGGGTTGGGTGCCAGCATTGAGCTTATGCCCGATTAGTTCAGAGGCAATCCCAGCATCCTTTCCAAATGAGCGCCGATGTTGTCCAAAGCTCGGGGATCCCAGATATTTCCAATAACACATGTCAAAGGTCAAAACCATCTGGTGGTAATATCCCATAAACTGGCCCAAATGGAACTGGCAGGATTGTTCTGTGAGGAAATGTGGGAAATTCAACTGAATGGATTTAAAGGTATAGTTCACCCAAAAATTTCATCATTCACTCACAGTGTTGTTTCAACCCTGATCTATAGATATATATTTTAAAGGATCTCGCCAACATTCTTCCATCAACTTGAGGCGATACAGATCTCTCCCGTGCATTTAATCGCTCTAGTGCGCGTAAGGGTTAGGATCTTTAGGATCCAAACAGGGTCAATTTCCCTATTTAAAGATGGCTTCATGACCTTAAACCTCAGAGCAGTAATATAAGCACTCCTGAAAACTCCCTCTCACTTCCCTCAAAACAACCAAGGAGTGATGATATTACTGCGCCGGGGTCGAAATGCTGTGCTCTTCCGCCATACAGTATACTTGTCTTTTTTATTTGCTTAGAAAATCGCCACATTTTATTTTGTGTACCATACTTACTTGTGTATCTAATCATGTAACCTTTAAATAGGGAAAACGTGGAAGTGTTTGATGGTTTCTAAACGTATCCCTGTGAGGATATTTCCCCTTCATTTTTGAAAAACTTTGGAAACCAAACAAGTGTTGGTAGCCATTGACTTTTGAAACCGTTGACTTCCATAGGACAATTTTGCATTTTTCTTTAATGTTGACAGATAAACTAACACACAAAGGGAAGAGAACATACAGACCTCTTTGAACTCTGTGTGTTTGGATTTTCAGAAAATGTGTAGGCACAGATTTCATGTGGAAAATGGCTGTTTAGACATATTTTAAAAATCACTTTGTAATAATGTCAAATTAAAAATGATTTAAAAATAACTAATTTAACTCATTGTTTTAATAATATTTTACCATGTTTTAAAGAAGCACTTATTTGGATGTGTTTACTAATTAAAACACACTGATTACACTGCAGTTTGATATTCAATACTAAGTTTACTATTTATATAATATATTAATATACATGACAGCTAAATGCTTGTCAGTGCATTCAGACGTTAACACTCTAATGTTCAAGTACTGTAATTGCATTAAATATAACTTCCAACTATACTTCATTTTAATTTAATTGCACTTAAAATATATTCAAGTGTTCAAATTATTACTGTAACAGTTCAGCTGGAGGTGCCAGGAAAAGCCACTGGATGGCACTATAGCTCCATGTCTCTATTGTGTGTTTGTCTCTACTGCTTTACCCAGACTCTTATTATGAACTTGTGTCTCCACCCACCTTGTCTGTTGTCATGGCCACTGATCCGTTTCTCCACCCCTTAGCCTAACTTTCATATGTACATAAGCCTAATTTTTTTAATGTGAATTCGCTCGTCATTGTTGGATGTACCCCACGTCTTCCCCTTTACAAGCCCTCCGTGTTTCCATGTGTTCCTGGATCTAAGTTTGCATTAAAGTATATTCCTTTAATTGATAATACGTCTGTAATAACTGCTATTTTTAAAAGTATGCTGAAGTGCACCTCTTAGGTCAGGATAACTGAGCTTCAATGTTTTTTCTTTAAAGAACCGTTACGGAGGTCTGTCTGCATATGTGCTCTCATCAGCATTTCAATCTAGCTCTAATCCTGCCCACCCATACCTCCCAACCCTCACTTCTTCCAGCCTTTCCCTGGGGCAAAAGTCGGCTAACTCTCCCAAAAGCTCAAACCCCTCAAGGAGCATTCAGACCTCCTGCAGGGCGGCAGCACGTCTTGTTTTCTCAGTTGACCGGTGGGTGGTGTTGAAAAGTTTAGGGTCTGTGACTTTAGGGTCACGCCTAAAGTGTGCCACTCCACACAGAGATATCCCAGCTGTCCCAGAGGGGGACCACACAGTTTATCCGAACAGGCTGAGCCTGAAATATGTGATTCTGTTAATTTATCCCAAATATCAGAGGTGCAGGCTGAGTAAAATATGATGTCTCCTGGAAGCACTTTTCTGTATGTCTTTTCTCTGTATTCGGTCTCCATCCTGCTCTGCTTCCCCTCCCCCTTCCTCTCGCATATCAAACTGCTCAGTTAATATATTCCCTGTATTTGAATTTTGGGCCCTGGGTGCACAGCGCTGCTTACACGGCAAACAAGATAAAGTCTAAAGCAGAACCCTACATGAGCCCAGAAGCACAAAGGCACTTCTGCACACTACCAGCCTCTTGAGGGACAATGAGCGATATTATACTAAAAAGCAGGCAGAAAGAGCAGCAAGACCTGAAACATACTCCACATCGATGCAGACGCTTGTAGCTACCCTTGCGCAAAAGAAAATGTGCTTAATTATACTGAATGCGCACTATAGAGAATTTCAAATCTTAAATATATTAGTGCAATGTATGTATTGTAATATCTAATACACAGTAGACTTTTAAAAGGTGCACTTTAGAATAAATGAACTTTTACTTGCTTTAATAATCTTTTGTCACGCTTTAAAGAAATACACTTATTTTGATGTGTTGACTAACATACTAAGATGGTGTACACTATATAATTTTCAATTTTAAAAGGGGAACTTCTTTGTATTTGGCCCGTTTATTTACATGACAACAGTGTTCTTGGGAGACCGAGAAATGCGAACTTCGAGAACGGGTTTCGGAAAGTGCAGGTTTTTAATAGAATGTTGTTACTGTCTCCTTGAGAACTTAAAAAAAAGCAAATTTGCAAAAACAGTGATGTCATATGAATGTGTATTACGTGGTCAGTCTATAGTTATGCATGTGTGTATGCCATCTACTGACATCACCATCTACTGGCCTGGCATGAATAATACAGCGTTGACCGTGCTGTCATTTGTATGCAAAAAATGCAAAGGGAAATAGTTTAATTGTTCTAAAGTAAACATACCCTAAATCATGTGTATATGTTAGATTGCAACTTCCTCGTTACAAATGTGTTATTACAAATATATTTAAATACATGGCATATAAGAATCAAAAGAAATGGCCGTAAAAGTATATTTCAGTAACCATTTTCATTAACCATGTTTTAAAGACAATAGTAATAAGTTAAGTGTCTGAAAACATTACTGATTGTTTTAAATTCATATTCTTTTTTATAATTAGTACTCTTCACAAGCCAGATTTTACCCAAACTGCACACTGTAACAATTACAACCCGCAGTTGTCATCTGAAAGTGCTATTTCCACTTGATTTAACCAATCTTTTTTTCTTAGTATAAATTCATGTACTTAACATGATTTAGTAATATCAAATAATATTTCTGCCTTAGCAGTTATAAAACTAGTTAACTCAGATGTTTGCCGTTTTTCAGTACATCTTCTGCATTACCAAAAGAGGTGCTATAGAGGGCTTTAGCGAAAACCCTTTTCTTCTGCAGTCAGTTTCTCGTTCAGGTCAGTTACCGCCATGGTGCAGCGATTTCAAGGGGTTCTTGCTGACCAAAGTTAGTAATAATTAGTTAAACTGTAAACATGTTTACAGCTAGCTAGCTGAACATTGACACGCTCGGTTTAAAGGCGAGGGATTTGAAGTGAACTCTATCGCCCCCCTAAGTGCTGAAGTTTGTTACTACCACAGCATTGCACAAACACGTTCACATTCTTCATTTGAATACTCGAGTAAAAGCATGTATTTGGCCGTACTCTTGAGGTTTCTTCATCCTGGGCGGTCGCTGCTCTTCACGGAATGCATCCATCTTCTCCGACTGTCAGAGTCAAGACTGATTCGAGCGGCTCCAGGCATGAACTCACTCATCTCATCTGTAGTATGTCGATAGCATCCATTCCAGTGCCTGATCTCTTAACTGAAGCATCTGTAAAGCTCAATTGACACTTCCTTAGCCTTAAGGTTACAGGGATAATTCATCTCCTCAACAAGTGTCCATTCAAGGGATTGAATCATTAGGGTCTCATTGGAGATGCACAGCAGATGCTTTCTGACAAACCAGCTAGTTATGGCTGGAAATTCGTATTGTTCAGATGCTGCTCTTTCAAAGCTTCATACATGCAATAAAAGCCTCTCATATTTCAGTAATGAATGAGCTTTTAAACATTAGATTAAGAGACACACATGGTGGCATACAGTAAGCTTTAAAATTAATAGTATATCGCAAATCATTTGGTCTTAGATAGTGAATACTTAGAAATGTTTGCCTTCATACTTTAGATTTGAATGCCGATTTTAGTATCTTGGCAAGTGTGAGCACAGTTTGAGACATTGCATCTCTTCTGTAACTCTACATGAGATATGTATAAAATTACAGGGAGAAATCTCAGAAACAGAAAGTCTCCATTTGATCTTTGTTATCTCATTGTCTATAAGACAAACAATGAAACAAAACACACACACACACACACACACACACACACACTATAAGTACTTACACAACCCAACGTGTTTAAATTGAACTGGAAATTAGGTGTGGGCGTCCGGCCAGAGGAGAACTGGACCCAACTAAGCCTGGTTCTCCGAAGGTTTTTTTTCCCCATTCTCTCATGGATGGGGTTTTGGTTCCTTGCTGCTGTCGCCTCTGGCTTGCTTAGATGGGGACACCTGATTTTCAGTGATTGTCATCGTCTTACTACAGAGACCGTCTCTGAATTTGATAAATAAAGTTTAATCTCGTCATTATACATTACTATTACTCTGTTGTTCTATTTGATAATGTTCAGTGCTTTGCTACAATCTGTATTGTTAAAAGCGCTATATAAATAAAAGACAACAGATCAGAACACAGAGAATAACACTGAGTGTAAAACAACAGGATCGACAGTGCAATGGACCGTGGCAACACACAAACACTTCCGGGTTTTATACATGTGAATCTAGATCAATGGGTGGAGCAAACAATGAAAACCATGACAACTGACAAGCGGGGCGGAGACCTGAGTATTGAATGAGAGTCCATGAATGAAAACAGACACAAACACAGATGCTGGGCGGGCACATCCAACTGATTGTAACATAGCCCCCACTCAAAGGGGTTGCTTCCAGACGCCCCAAACTTAGAAGCATAGAACGGCGGAGAAGACGGCGGAGAAGTCCACTCCAAGGTGGTGCAGAAGGATGTGACGCCCTCCAGGGTGGAGCAGGCGGGGGAGAAGCCCACCTGGGTGAAGCAGACGACAGAGACACCCTCCAGGGCGGGGCAGACAGTGGGGACGTCCACCTGGGCCAACCAGACCATGACCATGACCCCGACCCCCAAGGCCGACCAGATAGTTAGAGTGCCCTCCAGGGCGGAGCAGACGGTCAACAACGACATCTCCAGAGATTGTGCAGCCATAAGTGCACCCAATGGAGTATATGAGCCACCCACAGGCTCCGGAGGATCTTGCCCTGGGACTTGACAGTCTATGTGGAGCTCGGGTGGTCGGTAAACCACAACCGACTCTGGCGCTTCTGGTGATACCAAACTTGGCTCACCAACCGGCTCGGGCAGATCCGGCCACACAAGATACGCACCCCAAATTGCATTACGACCCTTTCTGTGCAGGCTAGGCGCAGTGAGAACCTTTTGTAGCTCGTCAGGCTGCGTAACCGCGACCGACTGGACAATGCACAGGCCCTCTCGCTGTGACTAGTATTTCAGGGATCACTACACCGTGAAATGGGGCTGGGACCCCGTTTTCTGCGTTTTAGTGACCGCGAGACTTTTAGACGGAACCACACTGGTGGATCTGGCTCCGGGGAGATTTTGGCGGTGGTGGCAACCGCGCTGTAGGGTTGGTGTCTGCGGATTCGGCTGCCACTTTGCACGGCGTCCCTTGATCCTTGCACAGTCGCGTGCGCGAACGTCCTCCTCCACCTCCCCTATGGTGAAGGATGACCCTCAATGAAACACCATGACAACTGACAAGCGGGATGGAAACCTGAGTTTTGAATGAGAGTCCATGAATGAAAACAATATATATAATATAACATAAATAACTGACTTCCAGTTGTTTTCCTTGAGAGTGCAGAGTTCTGACTCGACGTATGGCCTATGGTGTAAGTTGCGTCATACGTTGAGTTATAGGTTAGCCAAGAAGCCGTTATCCACTAGCATTACCAAGCTCCTGGAAAAGCCAGGACACAGGTGTTCATCTGAAAGAAGAAAGTCATATACACCTAGGATGACCTGGGGGTGAGTAGTTTATAATTTTCACTTTTGGGTGAACTATTCTTTTAACAGTAGTCTTTAAAAATCAGTTTTCCTTTTAACTATTAACTACCTTTTAACTAATTTAACTATCTAACTAACTATTGCAATGTAATTTTGCTACCATATTTTAATTGTAAGTGTGTAAAGAAAGCAGGAGTCCCTCTCAGTGACAGGATAATGCTTCGACCTGAATATGTAGGCCTGGTATTAGCTTTGTGTTAGTGTTTGTCAGTATGACAGCTACAGACTTTTCTGGTTTATTTTCACTTTTCGAAATGGATGACATGCCGATATGATGAGCCAGGGCCACTCTTCTCTGCTAAATAGGATTAAATGGGCACTTAGCATTTAGTGATTAAGCTGTCACAGCATTGACAAGCATGATCTTATTCTATGTTTGTGTTTTTTTACTGAGGCTGAAAGTGCTTGGATGCAGAAAAAAGCAAGACCTTTTAAATATCTAAAATGTTTGCGAAAATAAAGTGAAAAGGAGATAAAATGGAAACATATTCACCCACAAATGAAAATGATGTGATTAGATCCAGAAACGTAGTAAAACAAAACAGTGAAAACTGGGATCATTTCAGTTTTGCTGTCTATGGAGGAACAGATGGCTCTCTGATATCAACAAAAATATCTTAATTTGTATTCTGAAGATGAACAAAGATCTTGGGTTTTGAACAACATGAGGGTAAGTAATGACAGAATTTTCATTTTTCATACGTAATATTTGTTCATCTTTTACTCACCATTCTAAACTTCTTTCCAGAACACAAATTAAGATATTTTTCATATTTCTCCCTCAGTTGCCTATGCAATTTTCAGTTTTGCTGCAAAAAGACAAAATGTCAAAAGATATCGTAAAAGCAGTCCATGAAGCTGTTTCAATGCGAATTTTCTGTAGATTTAACTGCCATTTTTTAGTGAACTTTTAGGTCTCTTACTTCCCGAACTTTGTCATCATCAATGTCTCCAAGTGTGCCTGACATGCTAACGTCTGCTAAAGTCTGCAATCAAAAAAACAGAGATTGCAATATATTGTTAAATGTTTAATGATTTAAAAATAATATTCTCATCAAATGCTGAATTCAAAGTCAAAGAGAACTTTATTGTCCTCAAGGGGAAATCTGAACTCCTTGAACTATTAATAAACATTGCATTTATACAGGCGCGTATGAAATAAACCTATTTTAATTTATAATGTGGAAACCTGTACCTTTTCCCAGAAGGAAGTAATTAATATAAGTACAAATCTTGAGGTGATCAGTCAGTTCTCTCTTCGCCTGGCAAAGTATAAAATGCTTTTATAAAAACTGAAGCTTGTACTATTCTTCCTGCTCCATATTAATCTCCTTCCTGTCTGTATTTTACAATTTATATTAATATATATATATATATATATATATTTATACACACACACCTATGTACTTAATTACTCCTATTAGTTGCTTATTAGCATGCATACTACTACAGTACTAGCTATTTATTAATGCTAATTAAGCACATATTAATGCACTATTCTACATCCCTAATCCAAATTAAGAATTGATTAGAGAAAAGTTGTTAATAGTTAACAAGTGTTACTTATACTAAACTGTTACCATA
>JAUYWG010000056.1:2414948-2444848 GCA_034779775.1 Enteromius afrohamiltoni | reverse complement strand
CCCCCCCCCCCCCCCCCCCCCCCCCCCCCCCCCCCCCCCCCCCGAGCAGCAGTGTTTGAGCGGGGGAAAGAGCATGGCTGTTTCCTTTTGTTTATTTACTTTGAGCTGTCTCTGAGCTCTCCGGTATCTCTTTACCAAACCAAATACAAACTGCGCTGTTGAATTTGGGCTTGGATTTGGTGTGCCAGATTTGATTGCTGCGGCCTACGCAGTTTTCTCTCTCTCTCTCTTTCTCTCTCTGGCTTGCTCTGCATTTCACTTTTTTTCATTTTCACTTCCTGCTCTCGGTCCATCCCCCATCCTCTTTCCCTTTCCATCCCTCTCTCTCTCTCTCTCTAGTGCTCTGAACACATGCGCACATACACATTAGCACACAGGCTGTAATTTCATGCTGTCCTCTGCACAGATCAAACATAATGCTGCTGCAATAAACCCTCTCATTTGCTGTCTGAAATATGCAAGAACACACTTAGGCCTTAACACTTGCGTATATTAGCAATGCTTTGTTACATTTGTGTGATGTAGAATAGTATTATTTCTTTAATTAGTGGCAGGCATGATTTGAACAAACACCTCATTCTAAACCGAATGTTTTACCTGTACCTTGTTGTATCTGAGAGACACTATTGTTAACCAAGATGAATGCTATTACAGAGGATTTTGGTTTACTGAAACAAGACTGGGATGAATGTAAAAACTGAATAAGCAATTTAAACTTAGAACTATTAGAAATGTTGTCTAAGAAAATAACCGAAAAATATGTCCAATGTGTGCTAAAATAGTGCTAGAGCTAGTGCTGTCAAACAATTAATCGCATTTAAAAAAACGTTTTTCCTTACATAATATATTTGTTTATACCGTGTCTGTTTATTAAGTATGTATAAATACAAATATTAAAAATATTTAAAAACATTTATTTAATAAAAATATTAAAAATGTTTATATTTATATATAATGAATAAGAAAATAAATATATAAATGCATTTACACGTGAAGAAAATATATACTGCATGCGTGTTATATATGCACTAATATATACATAATAAATCAACACAGTATATGTAAAAAAAACCTTTTAATCGTTTGACAGCACTAGTTAGAAATGAGTAACCGAAATACATATAAATTAAAATCTAAAAAACACAAAATTGTTCAAATTAATTCTGAAAATATTTTCGTTAACCGAGATAAAATAAAATATAAAGATTGAAAATGAAATAAAATTATATTAAATAATAAAATAAAAAAATGTTACCTTGAGAAATGTTACCTTGACAACTAATTGAAATAAAATAAGTTTAAAGTAATAAAATGACTAAAATCTGTGTCTAATCTAAAATAGTAATGAAATGACTGAAAAGCTGAAATAAATAAACATTAAAAAACATATAAAAATGACAAAAGAACAACAGAATTACTAAATCCTGAATAATTTCTAATTTAAAATAAAGAAATAAAACACTATTATAGTAATGTAATATTTAACATTTTAATTTTCAAATTCATATTTTTAATAAACACATTAAAATAATTGGTTGAGCACCATGACAGCCCATCACTGCATCATGGCTTCAGCCAATAGCATATAGGGTTTGGGCGGGGCTTACCTTTTTGCCTAACCAATGGTAGATGTTCCCCGAGTGTTCATGAAAACATTGTTTTCACAAGATTTCTCATTATATGTTTTTTTTTTCTTAAGGAGTTTGCGGTAATGCACGGGTGTTCATAATGACAGTAAATTTGACTCTCATTTTTTTCCTAAGCTTGTAAATCACACAGTTTTGTGGGCTGAACATGGATGAGATCTCCAGTCAGAACCGATGTCTGCTCGGCCTGAATAAAGGGCAGGTGATAAATGGCTAAATAAATGCAAGCTCAAACTAGAGGGACCTGATACATAGGTGCAAAAGTATCAATGCAATCACCAACAAGACCTTAGCAACACCATAGTGACCACACTGGCAGCTGCATAATGTCCTGGAAATAGCACCCTTGTATTGTAACAGTTAGGTTTAAATAGACATTATCTTATGAAAAAATGTAATTTCAATTTTTAATTGCATACATCATGTTATTTTTAAAAACATAATTAGTTACTGTTAAAAGGTCTCTCTCTCTCTTTTTTACAAAGAAAAAAAGTCAAAGGAATATAAAAAAAAATAGTGAACGCTAGTTTTAGAGGATAATTTATATAATAAAAAATGTGGCCTATAGAAAAAGAGAATACTACTGTTGGAGGATATTTTTAAATAAAAAGAAAGCAAGCGTTGTAAAGAGTGCAAGGGTTAAAGGTCAAGTGTTTGTAGTTTTTAAAGCATTAATAAAATTAATTAATTAATTAAAAAATATAAAATAATGAGATATTAAGGAATGCTAGTGTTAGAGGACCACATATATATTACAATATAAAAGTTTCAGTCATAAAACATAATCCAATAACACATATTCCGTGCACTATTTCACAATAAAAGCCGAGGCTCACAGGCGCATTTGGTGCCGGAAGCCAAACTATGTCAAAGCACCTCGAGATGACACACTTCTCCCTCTCTAGCGCTCAGCTCCGGATCCGCGCTCCATGACGCGTTTTGCATGTGACCACGCGCTTCGGTAAAATGGCTGTGTCTCGCGGAGCCTCGTGCTGGTTTGATCGGTTTCTCTCTGGCGCTCTTGCTCTGTAAGAGCCCCCCCCCCTCCACACACACACACACACACACACACACACACATACACATACATACACATATATACACACACACTGGTGTCGGTTAAATCCATTCCCGGGACCTTTATTTATATTCTCCAGGAAACTTTTTCTACTCGAGCTGCGTTCGGGAGAGAAGACCGACTCCGGTCTCAAAGTGGAAGGAATGCTACGGGACACGGGCTTTATAACGTCTTCGTAAGAGCGTTGTGTTTATATTCAAAGTGACTCGCGGTGAACGAGAGGGAGAGAGAGAGAGAGATCATGGCCGCTCAGGTCGCCACTCTCAACGCTAGCCCGCCCGCCGAACTCAAGAAACCGGAGCGGGAGCCGCAGGACGAGCCGGTGCTCGGAGAGAAGCCGCTGGAGAGCACCGACGCCGGATCCCCGGGACAGAAGGAGCTGCGCGACGGGGCCGATGTGGGAAACGCTGCTGCTGCCGGGGGAGGAGGAGGAGCAGGCGACCCTGACATGAAGAACGGTAACGGGAATCCGTCCAGGGTGAACAATAACAATAGCCAGAATGATCCCGACGGGAATAACCACCCCGGTATGGCTCCGCAACACCCGGCCGCCTTCCCTCCGCCTCCGTACGGCTACAACCAGCACTACAACCGGCCCGCTTTTCATCAACATGGCGGACAACAAAGCCCTGGCATGGCAGGGCCGGCGGGGATGGACCCATACCCGCCCAATTCACACGAGCCGGGCTACCAGAACCACTTTAACAACTACAGCCCCTTCCCCAACCGGACTCCGTACCACCAGGGGCAGGGCTACGGCGTAAATTCCCCGCGAAACAGCCAGCCGCCTTCAGCCGGGGGGCAGCCGGGAAAGCAACCGCCGCCGGGAGGAACTAACGTTAACGTCAACGTGACCGCCGCTTCCTACAACAGCCAGAGGTACAACATGGGGACCCCTCAGCCCACGTCCACCCCAACCCTGAACCAGCTCCTGACCTCCCCGAGCTCGGCCCGGAGCTACCAGAGCTTCCCCGCCGCGGAGTTCTCGGGCCAGGACGCGGCTGCCAAAGGAGCGGGGGACATGGGTCAGTACGGCGGGGGTCACCCAACCTGGCAACAAAGAAGCCATAACCCCTCTCCCATGAGCCCTGGAAACACCGGACAAACCCTCAACCGGAGTCAGGTAAACTTTGCTTAACTCAGCGCTCGGCTGCGAGAGAAAAAGAGAGAGAGTCTGCCATTGTTTCTCAGTCTTCTCTAAAATGGCTGCCTGTGTTTTTCCAGCGAACACAGTCCATATAAGCAGCTGTTTTTGAGCTGGCTTTGTGTGCTTTGCTGTCTTACTTTTGGCTGGTTGTGCCCAGGGCTGAGAGGGGCACGAGGAATTGGGAAGTAATGCTAATTTTCGTGGCTGCGTGCAAAGAGCTGCGCGTAAACTCTTTAGACTAGTCCTAAAGGGTTAGCCTCTCTAACTGTTAATGTGTTCAGTTACAAAAACGTATAGTGGCCCAGGAAATCGACACTGGTTATTTCTCGGCTAACTGCTAACGTTCAAACTAATTTAGTTCTTAAGACACGGTCTCAACATGGTGGCTATGTTTATGCAACTGGCTCCAGCATAGATGCCGTTCACGAAAAGCTTTGTCGTTAAGTTTAAGGACGTGTTTGGGTTTCGGTTTGTTGGGAAATGCTATCGCTAGTTGTTTAATCACGGCTGGTTTATTCATACCCTTTCCCTGGCTCTTCTCCGATGCTAAAAACGCATAATATGTTAGCATCCACGAGCTAAACGTGAACGCTGTTTCCTCGTAAACCGTTCAGCTTGGTCTGCTTTTAAACGCGTCTCGTTTGGGTGTGTTTCGAGGCGTTTTTCGGCCGTGAGTGTGTGTAAACAGGCTGGGAGCTGTGAGTAAGTGCAAGGCTGCTTTGCTTTGGGATTTGAATTATGGAGGTAAAATCCTTCTGTCAAAGGCAGGAGACAGTTGGTCTTAGGTTGACACGCGAGCTCAAATCTGATTGGCTGCCTCATCTCCTGCGCCTGGCCATTTATAATTGCATCTAATGCAGCAAAGAGCCCCGCCGACGAGCTGCTCCACTTACACTCCGTGTGTGCATGCACGCTCTTTTAAGTCTTTTTAAGGGTTTGAATGCATGCAGTTTGATTTGTTAATGCGATAATTAAGCCTTTTTTGAGACACGATGTTTGCTAAAAAACAAAATATGTTTTGAATGTGACTAATTTTGTGGAAACCAAAGGGCATCCACGCACGTGTCTAGTTTGTTTTTAGCATGCGATAGTATGTTGTTTTTGCAGCAGTGCATCTTTTGTTAATTTGGTAAGTTTAATTACAAATAAGTGTATTTAGTTGAAATGCACACATTTTAGAAATGCATTTTTTTTTTCATGGTCTGAAATGTCCAGTGCTAAGTTATCTTAATGAATAATGGGTTACATGAAGTGCTATTCATTATTTATTTACTGTTTAAATACAAGTTGTCGACATCCAGGTTTCCTGATTTGTGGAATGCTATATTAATAAAAAATATGTGAAATTGGTGTGCTAAACAGATTTTCTATTTGTGACATCTAAAGGTCTTAAAGGAATAGGTCTAAAGGAATTGATTTACATGATTTACACACCAAAATGTATAGGACTGTCTTTATTCAGCTGAAGAGAAATTAAGGTTTTTGAGGACAATGCAACAGGGTTTTTTTATTTATTCAATGCATGTCAAGTAGGTTGGATCTTTCTGATAACATAATGCGTAATCTGTTTTTCTTTTTTTTTTTTTATGTTTTTTTTATGTTATGAATTAAACCAGGCTGGGTAATTATTATTTTTGTTTCATTTTTTTTTTTTTTTAATAAATAATGACTGATTGACACTTATTTGTTTGCTGGCTTCATGTGGATTACTTTGAAGTTGCTTAAACTAAAGATTTTGATCGAGAGAAAAGAGAAATTCTGATGTTTTTCTTCATGGATAAAGAAACAAAGCCCATATACATCTTTCTACAGCCTGGGGGTGCGTAGCATTAAAATGCATGTAGTTTACAGCACTTTTTCCTGCGTTGCTTGAAATGAGTAGTAATAGCAGTGCATTAATATTAGAGAATAGTATTTGTGAACAAATGAGCAATTATATCATATACTTGGGGATGTTTCCTATCCGCTTTCAGGGTTCTTGGTATTAACATTTCAGGCTGTATCTCATTAGATGCACGGAGAATCCCTGCTGTATGCATCGTCTCTCAGCACTGATCCCAGTACAGGTGATACTGAAAGTCACATGCTTGTTCAGACTCACTCTGTGTGTGTGTGTGTGTGTGTGCATACAAGCAGTGTAGGAGTTAGCCAAGAGTCACTACCATCCTGTGATCATCAGCAGTATTCTGTCTTTCTCAGGATCGCGCCTTCCCTGAACGCTGTCTCTTGTTTCTGAACGAGAGAATAATGCTTAAAGACGTGATTACTGTGCTCTGATTGTGGAAATTAAGGGTTTTAATGACCCTCAGAGGCAGAGATTTTCTTACTGTTTACTATGCAGTAACCTTAATGCGAAAACGAGATTCTCTTAAAACAGTTAATCTGTTCTTGTCTTGAGTGCTTTCATTTTTAGGTCGGAGTTTTGAAACTTGTGCATTTGTGTTGGTGCTTGCACAGGTTAATTAAAGTGGCTTTGCACTATTTTGATCAACATTGCAGGTGATCTATCTGACTTTTGGATGTTGATGGTGGATGTAAGTTTGATTTTTGGACCCTGTAAAGGGCTAAAGTGTTTGTGTATTTGAAGTTCTGCTTGTGAGCAAGAGACATGTGCAGCGTTTAGGGTTTTGGGAGCACAGATTTGCATGAATGATGCAATGGAAGGCTTTAACTCGATGGTGTATATTTCTCAAAAGCAACCAGCCTTGTCCATATCTTTGCTGATATGAAAGCAGGCTTGTTTTGTGTACAAATACAAGTACTGCATGTTTTTAAGTACCAAAATAAACTAGCGCTTTATTTGTAATCTTTTGTTTTTTCTGCATGTGAGCTTTTCATGTCTGATTAATTAGCCCAGAGATAAATATGCCCTGAAGATAAAATGAGTAAAACCTTGAAGAAGACCGGAATGCTTTTCTTTAGCAGGTTATTTTGAAGTTGCTAGGGCAGTAATGTCTGTGTTTGGCAAATATTATTTTAATGCAAATAAGGACAACCATGCAGATATTCTATATTAACCACTATAGACTGTTAACCACTCTTTTTATTTACTGTATGTGGTGTGTTTTTTTTTTTTTTTTTTTTTTTTTGTGCAAATGATTTAAAAGTAGTGCTGTTAAACTACTAATTGTGATTTTAATAGCATCCAAAATAATAGTTGTTTATTATAATGTGTGGTGCTGTGTATATTTATGTATAAATACACACATACATGCACATGTTTAAGAAAACTTATGTTTATATATTAAAATATATGCTGATATAATTTATGAATAAAAATACATGCATTGAAATGTACATTTTCCAAGTATATACTGTATGTCATTAAATTAAAAAAAAAAAAAAATATATATATATATATATGCGTATGTAAACAAAACTATTTTGGATGAGATGAATTGTTTGATAGCATTGCTTTAAAAAACACATATTTTCATTTATTTCCAGAAACCATAAATTTAACCCAAAGGCCATTATTAAAAAGTACATACTTTGTATGAAAAATGCAGTGTTAAGTGCAATTGTGGATTTTTCACTTAAATGTAATATTAATTTTCAATTCTCCACACCACACTTTCATATTTATATTTTTTTAATAATGAGTTTTCTGTGATCTTTTTGAGCAATTATTGTAAATTGTTGACCAAGAGATTAGAAGTGCATGACATGAGAATAAATGGAAATTATGGAATCTGTGTTTATTAATCTGTGCTGTTACCATGGCACTTCGATTAATATTTACATGTAACTTAGACTTTAAACTGGTCTCAGACCAGTCGTTCTGACCCAGACTTTGGCATTGACCCATCCGGTTGCCCTGAGAGCAGCATGTTTTTGTTTTTAGAGGGAGAATCCTATCCCAGCATCCTCGAGTGAAGGTCTCGCTAGCCTGCGGGGTAATGAGTGAACTGTTGCTGCCACAGCACACTGTCTGCACTGCTGAGTAATGAATCTCCACATGCTGCCTCACTCTGTGTATGTGTCACAGATACTTAGGGAAACGAAGCCGGGAGGGGGATGTTTTTGTGAATGATCCTTTGCTGCCTGCCGGTGACAGCTGTGCTCTTGTGAATGTGGGTGGGTGTGTGAGCGTGCACATGTTAGCGGAAGCTGGGAGAAGCGCTCCGACCTGCTCATGCACCAGCGGCCATCCGTCCATCTATTCAGGATCGTTTAGGTCGCACAAACCCTGTACAAATTTGCCTCTCGTTTGCTCGCTGTAACCACGCAAAAGCACTCGTGCAGCCCGCGAACTCTTCTGCACAGCATCCACTCCTCTTGTTTTTTCCAGCTTGATCTTGTCATGACTCTTCTTCAATTGCATTGGTACAACAGAGTATTGAAAAATGTCTTGTTGTTCGGTACCCAATTTCTATACCTAAGAAGGTTAATCTCATCAATGTCAGTGAGCCAATAAGACTACAGCACTAGCCAGTGTGTTTGACCAGAAGTGCGTAAAATAGCACGACCGCACGTCACTTCTGTCTCTACATTAAGTGCTTTCTGTATCGTGCACGGTGCAGTCCGCCACACACACGCCGCACACTCCCGCTTTCAGTAGTATTTGTCAAGTTTGATCCACAAAAAATATTAATTCTGCGTGTCTCTGTGTCAATGTATGGTGCAGACGCGCAGTTTTGTTTACTAGCGTACTGACCTGCACGTGACGCTTCCAGTGATTATTAACGTCTTGCGTCTCATTAAATGAGGATATAAATACAGAAGGCTACAATGAATGACATCTCCAGAACTGCTGCGAGGGTTAGTTCAACAACATTTGACCGTTTTATTTGAGTAAATCTATCGTCATATCACCTACACACAGAACTGTAAAGGTATTCATGGCAAGCCGTCAAAATAAAAGTCCGGTTTGGACATGGCAGCAGAAATATCTTACTATTGTTCAGTAGAATGACATAATAGGCAACTACAAAAATGATTAAAACAGTATTTCTTCATTGTTTTAAACTGTAATATAAAATCCCCTTTATTTTTCCAACAATAACATGAACTCATCATTAGTTAAGACAAATGTTTTATGCCTTAAAACAAAATGTAATGCACACAATTTTCAGAGCGGAAAAAAATGTCAGGCTATTGTAAGAATAAATAATAATGCGCTGGTGTAAAGGTAGCATAACAGATGTGTAAACTGAAAAATATTTGAACTTTATTTAAACTAATTTGCACTGTTTCATTGTGTTGGATTTTTTTTCTTCTCTGCATTGGCTCAGGAGATGAGGTTTTGAGTCTGTATAAATGTCAACAAGCTGAAAAAACTGTTTTTGGAGATAATGTAACTTCAAACTAATTTCATAAAATTGGTATCGAAAAAGGTATCGTTTATGAACCGGTATCGAAATCAAGGTATCAGAATTAAACTTTGAATGATACCCAGTCCTAGTAGTCTGTGGATTGCATGAACGACTAGTTGATTAGATGATGGTCAGTTCTGTTTTTGAGCTCACTTGATCCTGATTGGACACCTTTTGAGAGTTTTTAATTATGCTAACTGAATTAAAGCTGGTTCCCAGTCATGGTCTTTGAGGAACCCAACACTCAAATGTTGGATGTCTGTCTTCTCTGAGTCGACGCCTGGTAGCTCTACTCACGATCTGTGTAGAGTTGCTGAAATCTTTCAGAAGTTGTTTGTTTGTTTTTTATTCTTGAATTGGAAAGTCTTAGTAACCTTAATTTGTAACTTAGTTTTGTTTGCTTCCTTGGTTCTTAAGTCAGAACGTACCTTATAAGTCATTAAATCTTAAAGTGATGCATTAGTCTAAATATTAGACATGTACCTTTGATGTTCCAGCAGCAAGTTGTTGAAACACTGAAGTCCTCTCAATGCTAATTAATAGTAAAGTTTAAGTTTCTAATTAAAAGGTTTAGATTTGAAATTAGTATTGGGCATTATGCTCCATTGTTATTGTCCTATCGTATAGCCTGTGAGATCACTTATAGCCTACACAATGTTATCTTGCTATCTTGATCCTTTATTTACTTGGTTTCATTAACAGTTCCTAATTATAATGCTTACATTTCCTCCGTTACTCAAACAGCAGCAGCGGACAATCAAAGAGCATTTACATTATTAGAGAACATCACTGACTTCAGTCTAGCGTGAGGTTCTGCTCTTTAAAAACTTTTCTGTTAAGATCTGTGAAGTATAATCATTGTATGGTTAATCACATGCACATCTAATTGGTTATAAAACCGTAAAAAAGCGGAAATAAGCTCTAATTTTAAATTAGATTAGTATTATTAGGCTAGGAATAATAACACAACTTGAAATAACATTAGACATTTTTATGTTAATAACATTCAGTAACGTGTCTTAAAGGTGGCAACACATTAATATTGATTCAAAAAGCATATTCATTTTTTCCCACAGTTGCACTGTTCAGATCAATTCTCTCTTAATGCAAATATTAATGCTAACATGATGCATGTCTTGTGGACTGAAGTCTCTCATATAAAACCGGATCGTTTAATTTCAATTTCACACTCCATAATTTAGTTTGTACATGGTTACATTCAACAAAGCTTTAATGTTCACTATGCCACTGTGCAAATCACTAGGCGTGTACGGTTGGCTCCAGATTATCAACATATTCAGTGCTGCTAAATAAAGGAGGCATCCAAAAATGTGCCGTTTTGTGGTACTTCACTTGCAGGACTGAAAAGCGCTGGTCTCGCAGCTAAAGCACAGCACACCGTTAGCATGCTAATTACAGCACCGCCAATCAAAATATTACACTCAGAGAAGAATCCAGATAAAACGCTTGCTGGTGGGAAGTTTTTAGCTAGTTTACAGCTGCAAAAACAAAATCATGAATCAGTGTCTTTTGATGCACATCAGAAAATAGACTTGTGGCCACCTTTGCTTCCTAAATATGCTTACTGTAATGGATTAATTTGAATTTAATACTTAAAGTGCTTTATTCTATGACTTATTGTAAAACAATAATGAGAAGTGCTATACAAATAAAGTTTCTTATTATTGTAACTTGGTAACTTTGAGTTCTCAAGTGTGGCTGGTTCAGCCCTGCATGTTTTTAGTCATTTATTTTCACAGATGTATATGTAGCACCATCCGAAAAGCAGAAAAAGCCCCCCAAAAATTAATTTTTGGTGTGTTATGAATTGGTTAGTCGCAAGTCCAATATTGTGAGCCGTCTAGGACTGAGTGCATGCAAATTCACACGCATCTTGTTTGACTTTATTGATTAGTTGTTTATTGCAATGTCCCTCGTTTCTTTTCTCCTTCTCTTCTGCTGGGTTGGATGTTCTGCATGTTCCTACAATGTGGAATAGTCTCAGACGCCCATCTAAGGACCACCTTGGCGCAATCAATTGTTCGAAATTGGCTGCTAATCATTTTCAGTGGCATACGGTTGATGATGAGGTGTTCCCTTTCTCATCTGTGATTGGGGGAAATGTCACATTTAAGCAATTCCACAGGGCTGTTTGGAAATGTGAGGGTAATGTATTTTCTTTTGACATTTACTTTTAAAATGTAGCAGATTAGCATAGTAATTTCCTTCTTCAAACTTACGGTCCCCGAGTCTGCAGGCTTCATTTACATGACACATATATGTGTGTGTTGTGCGGAGAACACCATTAACCTTTAACTACCTGCTAGAATCTGACGCAGAAATCACACTAAACCCCAGTGATGTGAAACCACAACTTGGTAGGAAAGGTGGTTTCAGAGTCTGCTTTTCAGGTTGTATCAAAATGCATATAAAAGACTTGCTGCTATGTCTAACTGTACTCGTGTAACACTCAAGTTGCTCTCGTCTTTTTTTTTTTTTTTTTTTTTTTTTAAATTAGCCCGTCTGTCAGCCAGTGTCATTATCACACTGTTGTTACCGTGAACTGTGAATGCTCCTCAATCATCAGTCTGAAGACTTCTTGTCTCGCTGGTGGACAACACACTATTTTTTTTTTTCTTTTTTTTTTTTTTTTCTGCACTGTTGCTGCTCTAAAGGTTATAAATCAGAATGTAAAGATGATCTTGATGTCTTCTGTTGTTTATGTGGACTTACAGAGTCTCATATAAACACTGTTAGTCTGATTTGCATGCCCGCAATACAACGGTATCTGAGAAATATGCAAAAGACCGGAGCCGCTAAACAAAGCTATTGTTAAAGTTGCCATAGGTTTTGGCAGCGTAATATGAATGGTCTGTCAGGACGTAGTCTGAAATGCTTTTTGATCCGTTTTATTTCAGTGCCATATATTTTTCAGGCCAGAGTTATTTATGTGAATGCTGCCTTGTTCAGTTTTGTTTTATGAAGAATCTCTGTGACAATAAAAACCTTTTTAAGCTACAGTATTGAAGTCCTTTTAACTAATGGTTGAGTGATGTAGGATTTGGATATAAAAAGAAAGAACTATATCTGTATCAAATTAAAGTCCACGCACCGTTAAAATAAAATGATGAGCAGTTTCCTGATCAGTTGATTGGTCATTGTGTTCACACACTCAACGGATACATCTGCAACGATCATCGCTTTACGTTCTTTACATAGAAGCACACGGGAGCGTCTGATAATTGTCAGTATCGGTATCGCTTCAATGCTGATATTTTCAGTCAGACAAGACCGATCCACATGCAGAATTGTCCCTTCTATTGCGTTTTTAAGTCCCATGAAAGCGGAAAAGACATTATAATGCAACATATCTATCTGATGTTTCAGCATTCATTACCATGCGACACATTATTTTATAGTTCGTTCTTATATAAATATGTTTTATATATAAATGGAGCAATGCAAAGAGCAGTGTGCAACATTTTTCCAGATGCAGTTCTATACTTTCGTTTCCTGCTACATAATGTTATTTTGCGAAATGTTAAGATTTTGTAAAATTGCGCTCTAGAGTAACTTCTAGATTGGATTTAGCTGCTAAATTATCCATTGGACTAGTTTCTAGTAGTATTTTTATCATAGATTATATTCCTATTTCAAATGCTCCCATGCGTTTCTGGGTGTAGAGCGTGAAGCCAATCACCGATGAATCTGTTGAGCACGTGAGCACAGAGACCAATCAGCACTATTCAAGAATTCGCTCAACAGCTCTCAAATGTTAGTGGGAAATGAACATTTTAACTCGCATATGGACAAAAACCAAAGTATACTTGGCATTTAGGTTACTGAAGTCCCATAATTGAATATGTATTTTTGATGAACGATGCCTGTATCTTTGGCTGTCAAAATTAATATTTTGTTAAAAAGAAAATTAATACTGGCCATTCAGCTAAACAAAAGAAAAATCCCAAATTTCAGCCAATATATAACCATTGGCAGTATATCTATCAGTTTTTAATATATAGGCCTTGGCAATATATCAGTCAGCCATTACCTGTAACAGCATTGCTTTGTCCTCAAGACTGTCTTTCTAATGTTTTTTCCTGTAATAGTTTGCTGAGGGCATCGCTAACTCTCAGCTGTCACCACAAAGCAGTGAAGCTAACCACCTTCTCCTGATGTTTTAGAAAGCACTGGCTGAACAGCAGCCCGGCTGACAGATCCAAATCAACACGCTAACTAGAAATGCCATCTCTGCTGTCAGTGTAGTCGGCCATGGCTGCATTTTCTAAAGGAATGCTTATTCGGACAGCTTGTGATTGACGTGGACTGAATGCAGCTGGAAACACATGCCACTTTATCACACGGTGACTCCATATTCTCCCGTGCTGGTCCCTGTAGTATGCTGGAAGTCTGTCAGCTGGTAGAGGTTTTGCTGTAGCACGCTAGATGTTTTTTCACAGAGCACAAGACTGCTTTACTTTATTTACACGAGCGAGATAAGAAACACTGGCTAATATGAGAGTGGGATGTGCCTCAAACAAATGAGGTTGGGCGTGGGGAAAGTACAACGTCAAGTTTGTTTACAGCTGCCTAGAAACTTGTCTATATTTTACATAAAATAACAGACTTTAACTGATATGCTGTCACAGATGTATCGGCCTTGTTTTTTAACCTAAGATTGGTTGTTCAGAGTCTTCCGTTGTCAGTCAGTTCCAGTCATATATTGTTTATCAGGTTTTGGTTTATTAACTTGACTTTTTTAGGTATCTGGCCTGGGCTTGCTCATTTGATTTTAATATGAAAGTTCTATTTTTGGCAATAGTTAAAGCCCTTGCACACCTTTTAAATGTAAACAAGTTTTAGGTAATGTAAATTTAAAGTCATACTTATTGGAAAGAAATTGGTAAATAAAATAGGATTAAGTGCATAAAGGATATGTTATAGAGCATATTTAACAATTGGAGGTTTGTGTTTTGTGTGGTTGGTGACTGTTTTAAGGTACGCTGAGTGACCCCTTTAATATAGGAAAGAACTGTTATATTAGGATATATTTGTTGCGTGTGTGAAACGCTGGATTGGAGTCAGTGTGTCTTTTCTGCATTTGTAAATTCGTGAAGGTGCGCAACGCTCTTTTTTTTTTTTTTTTTTTTTTTTTTTTTTTTTTTTTTTTTTTTTTTTTTTTTTTTTTTTTTTTTTTCTTTGCTCCGGCTGTTTGGAGTTCACCAGGATGTCAGGGCTAGATTTGTCTGATGTGATTTGAGTGCTTGGAAAAGTTACCAGTAGTTCCGTGTCGCCACTGGTGGTCGTTTTCTCAATTTATAGCTTTGATATTCCTCAATCTGGTGAGGCGTAATTGAGAATTGAGGGAGTACGGATTTCTGCTTCAGTGGGACCTTTACTCAACAAAAAGAGAATTTGTTGTTTAAATTGCTGTGGAGAAGATGAGTCTCGTCTAAGCGAGGCCCGAATCTCATTTGGAATCGCACTCCCATTGCAGAGAAAATCGGGATGAGGTGAAAACAGTGCCTCTTACTCGTGTGGTGTCGTGTTGTTTTTTTTTCGCTGCTTGACCTCAGACCGTAAACGTAACGTGGGAACCACTGTCTATGCATGAAAGGTTTTGAGAATAAAGAAAAAAATTATATATATATATATATATATAGTTGTTATTATTATTATTATTATTATTATTATTAGGGCTAGGCAATAAACAATATCATGCTGTAATCATTATTAAAATGTGTCAATATGATATGTTTTGCTAGTTTTAAGTTTATTCAAGTCAAGTGGCTTTTGCTAGTGATATAGCGCTTTTAACAATACAGATTGTAGCAAAGCACTGAACATTATCAAGTAGGTATATAACCCTGCTTCTTGCGATCGGCTGTTCTGCAAAGTTTTGCTCCAACTCTAATCAAACTCATATTCCTTTCATTTTCAAGCGGTCCTAAAAAACGTCATTAGTTGCTTCAGGTGTGTTTGATTAGAGTTGGAGCTAAACTTTGTAGGACAGTCGATCGTCAGGAGCAGGGTTGGGCACCCCTGGTCTATATGGATACATCAGATACTCGAGAAATATTAGTAGCCTAATACGTTTATTGTGATTTAAGCAACATCATAGAACCAAGACATTTTTTCATTCTTGCTTTAATTTTATGCAGTTTTATTGTGCAGCATCTTATTTTTTTGTATTTATTTTGTTAATTGTCTAATGAAAAATATTTTTGATGAATTTGGGTAAATAAGAAGTATTAAATGGGACCATTTATTTACTTTAAAAACAAATCAGTCTCACAAAATACATGCATAAAGTATGAATGACAGCCTAAATGCAAAGGTAGCTACTGCTTGGAGTATGTGAACAAACAGGTTCTTCTTTTTGAAAGTAAAGCATATATATGGAAAGCATTTTATTCCTTTTTTTTTTTTTTTTTTATAAAGGTAAATGAAGATTGGGATGAATATCGAAAAAACAAAAGTCTAATCACACCGTAGAGGTTTTTAAAGTGTTTTCTTTTCCACAATGATTTCTCGTTTCACCAGAAAATTTGAACAAAAACAATAAGTCCAAGACATTTCATTTAAAAGGGTATCATGCATGCCTTGATTTATAATTTTAGTGCCATGGCAGGAACGAAAATGCTATTAATGGGCAAAATATTTGATTGAATTGTTGAGTGTGTATGTGAAAGCTCCTCCAGAATGAGCTGAAGCTGAGAGCGCTAACATCTTTTTGTTTATGATTGTAGAAATCGTCCTGGTTTCCGCATGCCTGTACATGTTCAGCGCTAACTGCTCGTTGATATTGGTGTGTGTTGGTGTTTTGGCTCAACAATAGTCCTGTGCTGTAGGCCTGGAGCGTTTGTCCGTGTGGAGGATTAAATTAGCAGCAGTTGTTTATCGTCCGTACCCAATCCATCTGTCTGGCTCAGTAGAGCCGGCGCTATCTGTGCTATCATACTTCACTCCAACGGGCCGACCTCTCAAACACACACACACACACACCCTTCCCGCTTCCCAGCCGACAGTGAGACATTCCACCCGGTGTAACCTCCTCTGCCAAGAGCGCTTGGCTTTCCTCTATGCAGATTAGCCATGTGCTAATTGCAGTTATTTATTTATTTTTTTTCCCTCCCTTTTTGGAGAGGGAGTGAGAGAGGAAGGAAATCAGCCATGAACGAGCGATTGATTGGTGGAGGAGGAAAGGAGGGGTTGAGAGAGAGAGAGGAGCCAAATAGCATGAGTTTCTCTGAGCCTTAACATAACTTCAACAGAGAAGAGCTGTTATTCCAGTGATTCGCAGACGCCAGTGATTATTATTTGAATTTGGTGTTTTAAAGTTTGTGTGGAATCAAACACTATGCATTTGTTACATTTAGAGAGTTTTTAAAGAAATGGATACTTTTATTCAGCCGGGATGGTTTAAGTTGATTAAAAATGATAGTGGAGACATTGATAATATGAAAAATAATTTATTTTAAATAAATACAATTTGAATTATAAATGCGTCTTTTCAAAATAAATTTGAAGTTTCTATTAAGATTCCCAAGAAGAAAACTTTCATAGGTTTCCAAAAGAATCACGAAAAATGCATTTTTGTTCTGAATTGTAAAAAATTACAAATATATAAATTAATACATTGTTGAAATTATTAGCATAATTCTCCCCCCCCATCCTGTCAATTGCTAGTAGGAATTCCCACCCTGCATTTATTTCTCCCCAAGTATCCCATTTCAAATAGGCACTGTTTGCAAAAACCCAAAATCAATTTCAAGGTCTTGTTTTCAAGAAAACCCAGCGGTATTTCAAGAGAAAAATCCCACGACTGGCTCGTTGTTATTGTTGCTATTAACTAGTTTCATTCATTAAAAAAGTCAAAGGGGAAGCTCTGGCCCTCAGCGACTAAGACTGCGGTGGGAAATCCTTGAATTCCCCTCGGAGATCAATAAAGTGCGTCTGTCTATTTAAAAATGAGAGACTGCAAGATATGCTGCTGCTTATCTTTGACCTTGCCCGAGGATGAATTAAAAGCACTTCATTTCTGAACAACTGTCATTCTCTCTCTCTCCGTCACGTCCCACCCTCATTCCCGCACTTAAGGGAGCCCGAGGGTAATTCATGCACATAATACTGCGTGAAAGCAACCTCAGCATTTTTCAGACTGGATGCGGGAACGTGCCGACAATTGCATGTTTACCAACGTCTCCGGCAGAAAGAGGAATCAGGTGGCCATTGGCCTGCTGTCTTGATTTGTGGGCCGTTCCCTCGAAGCAACGCACAAAAACGAATTTGTTGTTGAAGTAATAGTTTTCACTGGACATGTTCTTAATGCAGGGGCATTAAATCCTTCTTATTCTAACCATGTAAAATCCCAAGATTACAAATGGAGATGGCAACTTGAGGTCAGAGGTTTGCTCAGATCTTTGTTTGTGCATAATTCATCATCCTCATCCACTTTTATTGCCCTTTCAGTCAAAGGCCTCACATCATAGCATCTACCATTCTTATACATATAAACATTGCTACAATTAGGGCCCTTTTTTGTTTTTTCTGCGAAATCAAAATGCATGTTATGTTAAATAGTCACTATTTGTCCAAGCTAAATGTGATATGACAGCAGTTTTCCTCATTTCATATTTAAACCCATGACATTCCGCATTTTTACAGTAAACTGCCTTGCGTGATTCCTCCACATTCTGCAGAAATCAGAAAAGGGCCTATGCATTGTCAAACATGAACACTTAACGTTACTAACAAAACTGTTGCGTATTTCTTCCGTGAATCAGCTGAGCTGTACACAGTAGAAGCGTTGCTTTCAGCCCACAACTTGTTCATCTGAAACGTATTTGAAAATATATTGTTGAAAGGGTCCAGGTTGACCTCTGATGTCAGGAGAGAACCTCATTACAGCTGCTAGAGGAGCAGCGCTGGCTGAAGCGGTGTTTTGGTGGCAGATGGGACCTGTTATGATTTCAGGAATCCTGCTCTGTTTCTCTGTGCCTTAACAGTCCTACTGATCTTCGAGAAGTGAGAAGGTGTGTGTGTGTGTGTGTTTGTGATTCTCAGGGGATGCAGGAGTAAAGTGGGTGTTTTCAAAGTTTCAGGAGTTGGGTGGCATGAACAAAATATTATATCACAATATGCGCAATTTATGAAGTGCTATGCCAATGGCTACCAGCGACTTTTTGGTTACAAACATTCATCAGAATATTTTTGTGTGAAACATGACATCCCTTTAATTTAGGCTGTAGTTGGACAATTGACCACTTTATGTTATGCTACACTTGAGTTTAAAATGAAAGACCCGAAACCTTCAGTCGTAGTGCTAAACAATTGATAAACTTGCTTTCACAGTTATTTTGCTCAAATGATATGCCTTAATTGGTATTAATTATTCATGTTTGTGACTTAAGGTTTATTTTTACACGTCCACTCATTAGGGTTATTTTTAATGTACTTTAATACTTTGTCATGTGAATTAACACTTTACATTTATGAAAACTGTACAAAGAAACATTCCTTTCAAAACTATCCAACTATCTTCAACTATTACAAATTATCTTGGGAAGATCAAATGAAACACTAGGCAGAAAAAAGTATCCTTGATTGGGTGATTCAAACTTGTTAATTCTGGATAATCAAGCGAAACAGAAATTATGATTAATATAATTAATTGCACAGCCCTGCTCTCTTGCAGTGTAGATGGTTTTGCAGATACACAATGTGAACACTGTCGTTTTGTTCTGTCTGCATCTTATGCTACATTTCTATTCAGTTCAAGACAAACCGAAAAACAAACGTGCCTTAAAAAGTCTTGTCCCAAAGACTTTATGCCGCTCTCTCTATAATTCTCTGTGCCTCTCCTCTGATGTTCGGGTCACACTCCACTCTCCACACACGTTGGTTTCCCTCTTGTCTGTTTTCAAAGGGAAGTTGACTGTTCATCCAGTCTCCAGCCCCTGGCACTTAGGACAGCCTGGCAGATTGAACTGCTGCTTTCATTCTCTCATTCATTCACTGGCAATTTCCCCTCCCTTCGCTGGTGCTGTGTTGGAAGCATACAGATCTATTTTTGATTTGGGGTGGTGTGCCTTTGCTATGCTCTGGCTAATACGGCGTTGTGATTGTTTTCAGCTTTAAGGGCGGAAATAAGCCTCTATTGATATTGATCACCATTGACTTCATCTTAACCAGAGATGCCTAAGTGAATGCTTGCAGAAAATGAATGACCCAGATGCCCGGTGTTCAGTCCTCTCAGTGCTGTAGGGAACTGAAACGCATCACAGTAGTTTCACCTCCTGCCTCTGAATTATTAGCGCTTACCCTCATTTTCCTTGTCTTTTTCAGCCTCCAGGCCCCGTGGACCAGGTGGCGAAAATTCGAGGGCAGCATTATGGGAGTGGAAACCCCTATTCTCAGCAGCAGGGGCCTCCCCCTGGCTCCCAACAGGGTCCTACTTACCCAGGACAGGGTTACGGACCCCCGGGACCCCAGAGGTATCCCATTGGCATGCAGGGCCGCACTCCTGGGAACATGAGTGGAATTCAGTATGGACAGCAGGTCAGATGTTTGTTTTGATTATTTCTTTTTGAATGGCTGATGCAGAGAGCAGGGTGGCTATTGGCTGACATAGTGGAGATGCACTGCCTTTCAAAGGATTGGGATCTGAAAGGTTACATTTATTTGATTAAACAATTTAGAGAAAACATTAATATAGTAAAGTATTGTTAGGTTGGTGTGACAGCAAAAATGAAACAAAGGTTAGCGGAATATTTCTTATTTTATTTGTATGTTTTTCTACTTTTTATTTATTTATTTATTTATTTTTTTGCTGCCGTCACACCATAGAACATTTATGTCAACTACACGTTTACATTTTATTTCAGTTTGTTTTGAATTGTAATAATTTCGCAGTATTATAACAAATTTTCTTAAATGTTTGCATATTGTGCCACTTTAAAAACATGTTTTGTTGTCAAACTTGTAAACGGTGGTGTATGTTATAACAATGTTTAATTTAAAGATTTTTTTGTATTCACCTTCCCTCAAAGGATTATTAAAGAGTGGCTTTCCATCACTCTTCTGCAGCACTTGTTGCTGGTGCAAAATAGTTTAACACTTTAAAGGGGCGAAAATGAAAATTCTGTCATCATATGGAGAGAGGAAATAAATTAAAATTACTGTGCAAAGTCAATAAGGGCCAGAAGCTGTTTGGTTGCCCACATTCTTCAAAACGATAGAGAAACATTTTTGTGACTATTTTAGCTCCATACAGTAGAATTCAGGTCCAGACGTTCTGTTCCTTTACATAGCGAGCAGACCACTTCCTCCGCTGCCAGATTTTTGTTTTTCACAGTCTCAGCTTGAACCTGAAGGCTTCTGACGGTCTTAAGACGTTCTTGATCATAGCAGCATGAGCTCATGGCTCTTTTCATCTGTGCTTTCAAAGAAGGTGGTTATGAGGTCACGGTGAGGCTCAGGTTTGTCACATGGGGATTTCCTCGCACATCTGAAGTTTTCTACGTGGCAGTCTTCGAGTGCCTGCCTTTTTTTCATGCTGTTGTGTGCGCCAAGTGCCCCATTGTGCTTGTGTCGAGTAAGCAGATGCACTGGAGTGCCATCCATTTGTAGACTGGCATAGAACATGCACTTCAAGTTGTTTTTATAAACCTCCCTATCAGAGGCATTTTTCTTCCCCATTTTTATATTTCCTTTCTCCTTGAGAGGGAAAGTGCCCAGCTTGTCACCATCAGGCTTTTGTGTCACACAGTACACTCTCCAGCAAGGTCAAATTTTTTCGTATGCTGACTGAAAGTAATGAAATTCAAGCGTCTCCCTGAAAGTGTGCACACTGGTCCTTCAAATGGATAAGAGCTCGGTAAAAAACACTGACCTCAGTCCTCCTGAAACCTTAAAATATGTCTCTCTGCTGCTATTGTGAGTCTTTTCAGAGAGTTTGAAATATGACCATAATACTGCACAACGCTGCTACATTAACTCTCATTTATAAGCTCGCTTGTCAAATTAAAACGCATAGTCGTTGGATAGCTGTTTGTTGATGCTAATCAACATGGAAATACTACGACCCATAACTGATCATGAGAAATGTGTGTTTTGGACTTTTTTTTGTGCTTTTTGAATGGTAATAATAAGCGCACGGGGGCTTGTTTTTTGTTTGTAGTGACTCGCAGGATTGCTGTTGCAGACCTGCCCTGCACAAACATACAGTACACCTCTAACACTCATCTGTTTCAGGTTTATTTATGGGTTACACTGGCTCTAAATTGAGTGTCAGTTCACCCCTTTCACTGAAAGTAAACCGTGTCCTTTCCTCCCGCCACCACCTCTGCTTTCTGCTGCTATCGTCTGGCTGTCTGCCCTCTGCCCATGAGAAAAGCACTTTAATCAGAATTTTTAAAATCATGCAACCATGTAAACAAACACTAATAATGTAATAATAATGTATTGCTGAAAACAGTTAATATGTAAGAAATAAATGTAGAAACGTAGCTTTTATTTATTATTTCTAACATTAAACATGAAAAAAACTCATAAGTTAATCTTACCTTTATTTTATATCGTTAGTAATATTTCAAAAGGAACACTTACTGGAATGAAGCAACGTAGATATACTTGATTATATTGACATCATTTTAGAAAAAAATGTATTGAGGATGAAATATAACAATCCAGCTTTTGGCAATGATTTATTTTCTCAGTCATTGAATTTCATTGCAGCCTACGTTTTTTTTTTTTTGTTTTTTTTTTTCCTTCACTTTCAAGTATCATACTATATGAGCCTTAAAAGTATCAAACATGACACTCAACCAGGGCAGAGCATTGTCAATTATTCCTTGGAACTGTTATTGCGATTAATAATTCTGATTACCACAATGTACACACATAATGTTTTTGTTTTTATACCATTATTTGAATAAACTGCATGTCATTTTTATATGAAAATAAACGAGTTGAAAACGCTGAAAAAGTATAGCATTAGGCCTAAACATTGGTTTGTAAACTGCATGTTATTCTAGTGTTACCTTAAAGCTAAAATCAAAACCACAGGGGGAAAACCGTTAAGGTAACTGGTAGAAAGGAAAAAGTCACGAACGGAAAGATCATTGTAGTAATAGTCCTTTATAATAGTCTGTTTTGTAAATGTATGTTATAGATCATACTGCGAATGATTCATCTGTGTGTGGGTTACTACTTTAAAAAAATAAGAAAAAAATAACACTTGTTACACTCTCTCCATTGAAATGACAGACTTCTGTCTGCTGACATATGCAATACTTCTCCAATTATTTAATACACTTAAGCTCTTCCCCTTAACAGTCCCCTTGAGTGCAATGCCAATTTTTTGTTTTGTTTTAGTGTCTACATTTTTTCTTACAAATTTTATTTAAGTTTTTTTTTTTTTTCTTCTCTGACTTTTTGGCTCCTGCTGTATTTCCTCTGTAGATGAGTTATGGGCAGCATGGCCCAGGAGGTTATGGTCAGAACCAAGGTGGCTACTACGGACAGCAGGGCCCTTCACCTCACGGAGGCCCCCAGCAGTCTCCATACCCCCAGCAGCCCTCCACTGGAGCGGCCTCTCAGCCCCCTTACTCCCAGCAACCGCCTGGTCCTCCCCATGGCCAGAGTGGGCCCTCTTACGGGCAACCTCAGGGCCTCCACGGCCCCCCTCAGGGCCAGCCTCAATACTCCCAGACTCCACAGTCCCAGTCAGGACAGCCACCCTTTCCCCAGTCCCAGGGGCCCCCTCAGTCACAGGGTCCTTCTCAGGGCCAGCAGGGGTCGCAGCCCGGATACTCACAACCATCTTCAGCTCCAGGGCAGCCTCCTCAGCAACAGGGACCCTCACAACAGCAGCAGGGCCCGCCCCAATCACAGCCGCCTGGCTCTGCACCCCCTCAGTCATCCCAGCAGGCTTCAGGACAGGGTCAGCCCTCACCTTACTCCCAGACCCCTCCGCTGCAGTCTCAACAACAGCAGTCACCCTTCCAGCGCTTTCCTCCTCCACCTCAGGTAATAACACTACTCCACAAACCAGGAGTTGCTTTTAACACTAGCTTTGTTGTCCTGTCAAAAGTGCTTCTACATTTTTACTTTCGTCTCTTTACTCCTCAGGAGCTGTCTCAAGACTCCTTCAGCTCTCAGTCTTCAGCTCCGTCCTCCAATCAGCCCATGGTGTCTGGGAAGGGAGGAGAGGAGAGCATGCAGGGACGACCTTCCAGCCTACCTGTAAGTCCCATAAAGGTTTCAAACCATATTTACCTCATGCAGTGTTAGCTTTCAGAACGGTTTAAGATGAGGGGATCAGTTTTGTAGTTCTTGACAGATGTTGACACCATACACACGTTTTGGTTGTTTAACAGACAAGTTGACCAAATTTGCAAGGATATAGTTTTGTGCCTTAACACAGTCCTCACTTCTGTCATAAATCTTTGGCCAATCTGGTAATGAGGCTTTGGATTGTTTGTCTTTTTCTTTGAGGTGGTCATTGGCCGGACGACTTTATGCGTCGATAAAACTATACAGTGTTTCCCAACCCTGTTCCTGGAGGCGCACCAACACTACACGTTTTCAAACTCTCCCTAATCAAACATCAGCTGCTCACTTGAGACAATAGGAAATTGAAAATGTGTAATTTGTAGTTTTCTCCAAAAACAGGGTTTGGATATTCCTCTATACTGTAATTGCAAAAGGAAAGGCTAGTTAGGATCTTGTTCATCTTGTTCTGTGGCTATAAGGTAGTTCAGATGATTACTGCCACTGAACCTTTCAGAAAGATTCATGAGTTTGGGGGCAGGTAGTAGAGACCATAAACTAAATGTTCCTATTGCTGTTTGATTTACTGTGGAAGTCCGTGTCAGAGCTGGGAATGACTCCACACACACGGACCGTGTTCCAGTGGGGAAGTCACAAACAAGTTCATTGTTAGCAGCTGATTAAAAGCGCACATAAAATGGTATTTTTGCCCAGATAACGCTGTAGTGTCATGTCCACAAATAGAGTTTGGATAGTACTCCGTGCACCGAGTTTGGGAGACGGATAAGCGGATGTACTACTGATTCTCTTCTGCTGATGCATAGAGCAGCCATATCGAGTTCTGAAGTTGTTGGTGTTGTGCAAAGGAACGTAGTGTATGTAATGTTTTACAATTTAGCTCTATTTCTAGGCTAATGAAACACAGCTGTACCAGCTAAACAAGGTATTTAGGATTACTAGAAATTCACAGGTATGGAGCTGTTCCCACAGAAAGCGTCTTTGCGCCTTAACGTGCACATTAACAAAATGCTGCGCAGAACGCCTCCATGTTGCAGTCGAATAAAACCATTGCCATGCTAACTTCCTTCTGTAAACAAAAGCTTGCAACCCTGGGATCTTCTGATCTTCTGATCTCTGAACCATGTTTTGTGTGACTGACACATTAGTGTGTTGGAAAACTTAAATTGTACAGGAATAAGTTTGTACACCCCTGTGCTAGAGAAGAATTTTCATGGGAATGTTTTTTTGGTGATACTGACTTATCTGATTTAACCAGCATAAACCTTATATCATGCTACACATTGGTCACAAGGTTTCTTCCAGTCCTAGATAAACATGGTCGGCTACGTGAGAAGTTGCTTTTGGAAACCAGGTCAGAGAAAACTCGAAGGTGTGCACATCTGTCACAGTGAAAAACTCTCAGGATATTGTGTGAGTGTGTGTGTGTGTGTGTGTTTATAGGTTAGGAGATACAAATAGCTCTTTCAGAGCAACAGTGCATCCGAAATTTCCAAATAAGCTGCGATAATTAATGAGAGAGAGAGGTGTCTAATAGAGATCTGGCAAATGACTGGAGCTGGAGGGCTGCAGAAGGTAAAAGAGGGATGAGTGAGTGAGAAAACGGAGACCAGTGGGGGATGCCCTCAGGAAGTGATTTCCTCTTATTCTTTATTTATATATTTCACTCTTACGTAGTCCGTTACTGATATTGGCCGAGATTTTATTCAATCCCAGGGATCCCCACGGTTGCCTGCGGGAAAGGCAATAATGTAGCCCTCGATTGACCTCTTCTTCCACTAACATCTCCCTCATGTTCTGCTCTCACGGTAGATTAGCCCCTACTGCTAACTTTAGCCTGGTCGACACCAAAGGTAAAGCACCTCCAAATCACTACCTGACCCACGAGCCAGTTATCCAGCTGTGTAACAAAAACAGTTAGAAGCGTAATGGTACCACCATGCTGAGAGGCAGCAATACAGGGCATATACTGGTGCAGGGTTTATTTGTTTCAAGGTCTATGTGCCGCTCCTTGCTGTTTTGAAGACTACAAGGATTAAGTCCTGATACGAGAATATAGTTCTTTAGCCTCGTGGAAATATCCTAAAGAGACTTCTGGATTTTTAGAGCAAGTCTTTATTTGTTTGGTTTTGAGGACCGATTCCATGAACGTTGATGTGGATTAAAGCCACCAACTACAGAGACTTTGCCAGCGAGTGAACAGGGACCAGTTTGTCTGGTTGAGCTGGTTTCCTGATAATCGCTGTGCAACGAATTAACACGTCTCGCAACCGTACGCTTTGTCAGCTCTCCCTGAACTGTTTGTTCTCATGCATGTCGTGTTATCTTTACTGAACGATATTTGCAGCATTCCTGGCCATTTGATTCGGTTGTGGCTGCTGTAGCCGAATTAATACATTTTTGTTTTGTGTGTTATCAGTAAAAATTAACTTCTGTCTACTTTATCTGTGTTCGTTATTCTAAAGAGTAGAATGGTCTTTCTTTTTTAAATTTCTAAAATGTAACTGGGCTGATGTCACTGAAACCACACAACATACACGTATAATGTACAGGAATACTAATATTAATACTTTTCTAAAACCTTGTTAATGGTTTAAGGAGTGCTTTGTTAGTCTAGGGTGAGAATTACCTTTAACAGTTGTGAAAACGCTTGTAAAATACAGCCTTCCCTGCTGATGCAGTTGAACACATTCATTTTACTGGAGCAATAATTGATAATAGCTGCTTGTAAACTGCTTTCTGTTATTGATGTTGGCTCAGTTGTACATGTTAAAGCAGAGGTTCTCAAACTTTTCGTCTTGAATACTTTGTTCACAATATTCCAAGGCCCCTCTCCATATTGTAGCTATAAAGATTTTTCTTAGGAAGTTGACAAAGCTTCTTGTTTTAATTATTTTTAAAATCAACAGAACTTTGTTGATGTATTTGATTAACCACAATTATTTTTCAGGAGGTAGGCTAAACTTTTTTACTTCAATTTTCAACTTTTTTTCTCCATTTAGATTAATTGAAATTATGGAAAGATACTCGCACTCAAGTGTGCATGCCTCTTCTTCTTTCAGATTAATATAATTACAGTTATATATAAATATTCTGCTGCTTCCAAGCTTTATAATGGCGGCAAATGGTGCTTGAGGTTTTGATGCTCAAAAAACTGCATGTATCCATCACAAAAAGTGCTCCACACTCTTCTGGGGGTTTATAAATTCTGAAGTGAAGTGAAATCCTCGGAAGAGCCTGGACATTTTTCAGTATAACTCCAATTGTATTCATCAGAAAGAAAGTCATATACACCTAGGATGGCTTAAGGGATTGATCAAATTTAATTTGTGGGATGAATAATGCATAAGAATTATTTTAATACATTTTAAAGGAGTAGTTCACCCAAAAATGAAAATGTTGTTCCAAGGTACAGGTTTCTTCCTGCTTTTTGAGCACAGTTATTTTGTAAAGTTGGCAACCAAACAGTTGCTGGTAGCCATTGACTTTCACAGTATTTTTCTAATGAACGTCAAAAGCAACTGTTTTGACAGTCTGCAAAATATTTTTTGTTCAACAGAAGAAAACCAAATCAGGTTTGCATCATCATTACGGTGAGTAAATTATGACGGTTATCTCTTTTGGGGTGAATTATCTTTTTAAGTAATTTTGTGGCATCCTCAGGTGTTTGTCGAGGCCCATCTTGGGCCCTGATCCCCCGGTTAGGAGCCACTGTGATAATGGGGCATCAGTCCTTTATTTTACTGGTACACCACACAACCACGTTTCACTATCTGGTATATAACCTGCTGAATCGATGCTTTTAAAAGAAGTCTTACTGCTGTAAATGAAAAGCTGCATTCTGTGATTGGCAATTATATTGACAACACAAATAATTGGACTTGTGGGTTTTTGCTGGCAAGATTCTACCATCAGACAGCTTTTCATGAGCTTGCATTTGTCTTACTTAATACCCATTTGGCATATTCTTCTGTAGACGCGCTCTGGTTTACCATAATGTCTCTGTCATATGTACGTTGGTACGTGCCAAGATGGAGAAGGACAGAAAGCTGGAGCCGATTGGATTCTAGGGGAAGGATCTGAATCCAAAAAACTGACTCCCCAGATTGCGTCTTGGTCGGCAGAAAGACTGGGCATCTTTTGCAGTGATCCTGATTAATTAGTTTTGAATTATGTTTTTTCTTTTTCATTTCCCAAATTAATCTCAATGCAGTGCGGTTCATATCAGTCGAGGATCAAATCAAATCCTCTTCCATTTGGTTGATGATAATGGTGTTTATGTCCGCATATGAGCGACAGAGATCTGGCTGGGATTTCAATCGTGGGACGCCCTGGAAGTGATATATCCTCTCTGTGTGTGAGAGAACATGAACGCTCCCTCCAGTCGTTTCTAATCTCCTCCAGTTCCTTTCTAACAGCCTTTTGTGGCCCTTCCTCAAAGTGCAGCTAATCCCGAGCAGTATCCGCCTCCCCTCTGTACTCCTAAACTCTGCTGTGACTTCAGGGGTCCCTCGCCCTCAGCCCGTCGCCTCCCCCGCTGCTGTTATATCTCTCTCACATTCTTTCTTTCTCGGTCAATATCCTCTGCGTTCTGTAAGTGCTTCATTCGAGTCGTCACTTAAACTTTTGTCTGTAATCTTTTGGCGGCATCTTATTCCGAGATGCATATTAAGTCTGTGTGCTCGGCCTGGAGGGGAAGGTCACATGTTAGTCACACGCTGGCTCGTTTTTTTCCCCCCTCTTCCTCCCAGTGGAACGGTTTTATGGAGTAGTAATTCTGACTTGGAGGGGCCCCGCCTGCTGGGAACGTGAGAGCGAAATGGGAGAAATGGGACTGGAGTATAGTGTGTGTATTTAAGGAATCCGTGGATTGAGATGCATCATTAAAATGGCACGTTTCTGTTTTTTGGGTGAAAATGTGTACATAAACACTTATTTAATATCCGTCAAACTTATATCAGTGCAACATTGTGAGGGGGGGGGACATCTGGAACAGATTTAGAACAATTATCAAAACCAATTGAATGGATTGTTTCTGTCAACGCAAAGCTTCACAGTCATGCACTACTTCCTTAATTGGCATTTAATTTGTTCATGTTAGGGTTGATGTTATTTTATGTGCATACACATCTGTGCTTGTTTCTACTGCTTCTTCACTGTGCTTGGATCCAGGGATTCTGTACTCTTTCAGAAGGTGCACAATAGTGTCCCCTACCGTATAACAGCAAGGCTCAAAACACTTCACCAACGGTTTCGAAAGAGTTAATTAAAACCAGTATTTTGTTATGCAAGTGGCTGTAGAATTTGAGTTCCGGCAGTATCACTGTGATGAAAGCAGAAAGATATTTAATGGGTAAAGAGGGCATCAGGATAGATTTGAGGAGGTAAGAAGGATATAGAAGGGAAGGAAAGTGTGTTGGAAAGCATGGGCGAGTGAGACCTTTTTCACACAGGAACCCCAGCGGCTGACATCATTTCAAGACCACCCGCAATTTTCCCCAGCATTCCCTTCCTGACCGAGTGCCAGTGCCAAGAGCTCCAGCACTGTCAGATGTCTGCGGCTCTTGTCATCCATCTTTCCCTTTCTGCCCTGTTCCTTTTCTCTTAGTTTCCCATCTCACAGCTTTGTCCTTGTTGTGGTTTCCAGATTTTCTTACTCTCTTTGTTGTGCTGTCTGGTTTCACAGAGTGGTGTATTTATGCTTCTCTTTTATTTTATTTATTTTATTTTTTTATTTATAGCTCTTATATATTTTTTAATGGTGTTTGCTAAGTAGGGCTCTGTGATATGGACGACAAAAAAAAACAATCACGATTTTTTTTTAACCATATTGCAATTTCGATTTTAATCATGATTTTGACGCACACAGACGTCTTTTACAGTGTGAATCTGGAACATTTTTCCAATGGAAAACAATTAGCTCTTTATCAAAGATCTGTAACGTATCTCTAAAACATTAAATCACCTAGTAAAGGTGTAACAAAGTGTTTATAGAAAAGAACTAAAACAAACAAATACTGTGTGTGTACGTGTTACAAAATAGCTGCATTCACACAGCAGCAGAATACGATTGTTGGTCTTTACGGTGCGTGTTGAAATGTCTGGTTCCCACAGCTTTTTCAGTTTAGAATTCTGTATGTATGAACGAGCAACGGGAGTCAAGCGCGTATTCCTTACCAGTAACCATAGCAACCATGACTGAAGTAATATCAAAGATGGCGACGTCCACAAAACTAAAAGATTTAATCACTGTTTGACATGACAACATCTTCTTCTAGTTCTTTCTTCAAATCTTCGTTAACTGACAACAGCTTTTAAATTTGGGTGGAGAGTGGAATCGCGTTTGAATCGCGTGGTGTGCGCAATACAAAAAACTGACAGGGTAACCGATCGGGTGGAAAACTGACTGGTTTAAAAGGCAT
>JAUYWG010000056.1:2401845-2414848 GCA_034779775.1 Enteromius afrohamiltoni | reverse complement strand
ATCTTCTTCTAGTTCTTTCTTCAAATCTTCGTTAACTGACAACAGCTTTTAAATTTGGGTGGAGAGTGGAATCGCGTGGTGTGCGCAATACAAAAAACTGACAGGGTAACCGATCGGGTGGAAAACTGACTGGTTTAAAAGGCATACTGCAGAAAAGGAATCGCAGAACAAATTCCTGCTCGAAGGCGACTTAGAAATCGCGTATGTTCACATTCTCATTTCCATACGATTTCAATTAATCGCACAGCCCTATTGCTAAGGCAAGCATGACTGTTGTACTGTTGTGCCTGGAGATGAATAGGACTAGTATAGATGCCCATTTCCACCATGAAATTAAAGATTGTATGGCTTAACTTTTACTGTGACTTTTTTTTTTTTTCTTGCCTTGTCTTAATTGACTTAAGTGAAGTTTTGTTGCAGTTTTTGTCTAAGGAGGGTCCTTAGTCATATCAGAAGAAAAGGTATTATAGATAATGTGCATATTGTGATTACAGTACTTTCAAAAATATATACAGCAAATTACAATAGGACAAAAACAGTAGAACAAAGATATAAAGTAAAAGCTATATTAACTATAACACTATCAAACGTAAAAAAAATTTGATTATAATTTGATTTGATAATAATTTAATTTGATTATATAATGTGTGTTTGTTTAGTGATGCAGACAGCAGCAGGTTTATTAGGCTGCTGTCACTTTAAGACTGAATCACAGGTTCGAAAAATTTATTTGGCTGCACAACATGTTTCCAACATTGACAATTCTAGTAATATATCAGCATATTAGAATGATTTCTGAAAGGGACACTGAAGACTGGAGTAATGATGCTTTGTATCACATGAATAAATTACATATTCAAATATTTATTTTAAATTGAAATAATATTTCACAATATTAGTTTTTTTTTTTTTTTAATCTAATAAATGCAGCCTTGATGAGCTGAAGAAACATCTTTAAAAACCATTAAATATCTTACTGTTCTAAAACTTTTGAACGATACATTAGTTACTTTAAGTAAAAACACAACCGTACTGTTTACCGCAAAGTAAGTTTACCGTTTAAATAAAATTACATTATATAATATTATTCACCGAAACGTTTTCTTTGTTTATGCATTTTCTGATACACATTGCTTCTACCGTGATAGACGATTTTGGTTATATCACCCCCCCCCACTTTATATTAGATAGCCATAACTGGTTGTGTACTTGAATTTAAATGAATCATTTGGTACAATGCACTTAATTTGTACATGTTTTTACATTGTACTTATATTATTACATAGAGAGATCACACTTTTATATTATACTCTTTCTACTGCGATCTTTTAGAATAAGTGTCCTCCTTGAGCTGTAAATGGGACTGTCCCTGTGTGCTCTGAATGCTGTTGAAGGCAGCAGTTCAGTGCAGCTCTCGGCCTGTTTTGCGCGGCTGTGCCGTTGCAGTATATTCAGAGTCTGGGGCGTGTTTCCTGTTGCTATTCTGGGTCTTCCTGTGTGCGCGTGTGGTTATTCAGGTTCAGGGGCCGTTGCTCTCCTTCATGCGCTCTCTGTTGCACACACAGTTTTCCGCTCATCCTGTGCGATAGTTTAATGAAGAAAAGCTGCAGTTTTCATAGCGTTTTCTGCACTTTCTTTCAAGGATTTCTGCATCATATGTTTTACTAATAGGTTTTTTTTTTGTGTGTGTGTTTTCCTTCCCTCCCTTCGTTGTTGGTCTCCCTTGCGCTCTGTCGTTCACACACCCACTCTCAGCCCTCCATTCCCCCTCCCTCTCTCTCTGTGCTCGGCTGACGACAGCACAAAGGCCGTGTCTCACTGCAGTGCTCTGTCTCTCTGTCTCTCTCCCTCTGTCTCTGTCTGTCTCTCTTGCACTCTCTCTCTCTCTGTCTCTCTCTCACCCTCTGTCTCTCTTTCTGTCTCGCCCGCTCACGCTCTCTCCTCCTCTCCCACTCCCATTATTTTTCCTCGTTCATACTTTTTTGAATAGCATTAATCCAGTATTCTTATTAAGTTGCTTTTTCTTGTAGAACACATTCTTATGTAGAACTATTTCTGTTTTTGAAGTGACACTGTAATCCATTGTATTCAGATGTTTGGCTGCATTAGCGGTTTTTAAACTGACTGGATGGTGTGACAGAATGTACCATGTAGGGTAGAAATGTCAGCTGGAAGATTCTGCTGTGCTGTTTACACCTTTGTATATGTGTGGTGTAATTTAAATTAAGCGGTAAGCAGGCGACTACAGTGTGACGCAGACGGACAGTGTAGTCTATGAATACAGTTTTTCTTGTGATGTGCCTGTGTAAATTACAATTGCAGTAATGTGATGCTGTTGGATTTCTCTGGTTTGCACATTTATCATAGTAAATGTGCCTTATGCTGTCCAGTTTCTATTGTTTCACTGATTGGAGATATTGTAATATTTAATATTTTAACTTGATGACGCTAATAATAATTTGCATTGATGCTGACTGTGCCCATTGTCTTTATGTACCTGTTCACATTAACAAAATTGTCAAAGGTGCGTATGTCTGATGTTCACAGTGTAGCAATCCGTAAAGCTTGTAGTTGCTCAACACCACAATTCATTGTGACCGTTTTAAAATATTGCCAAATCAGCATTAAATATTATCTTTGAACATAGCTTTTATCTTCCATGGATTCCTATTGAAATGACTGGATTTCAGCTTGCAAAAACGTGCCAGGGCAGTGGCAAATGTGGCCGCACCATTCATAATAAAAATATTTTTACCTGACTGATCACAGGTCTTTTTTTATTTATTTTTTTTTGCATATTAGTTGATATGGGTGTTGTGATAAATATCACTTTTTATTCTTTCGAGATTAAAAGCAGATTTTCAACTCAAGTGGAAGTTGTAGAAACCAGACCGTTAAACTACTCTTTATGGTTCATGTTTTTGATTTCTTTACACTTTCCTGTCACTTTTTCTTTAAATATATTTTATAGAGATACTTGATTATTTAATATTTTTTGAAAAAATAGGTTTTCAGGTTTGTCTCTCCTAATAATAAAAATAATAATAATAAAAGTCAGTAACATCTGTAGAAATGATAGAAACCTCATTTTGATATGGTGAAATTCCATTATTCAGACTATTTATTTATTTATTAACCGTTGGTCTTCCATAATAGCATACATTAAGATCATGATAATCAAAAGGAATACATAATCTAAAGTGTAAATGAAACCAGAATCCCATGCCTGTCTCTTGTGCTCAGTCTGCAGCTCCAGCAGTTTTTCCGCGGCCCCTCGCTCTGCTCAGCTCTGACTCTGGGGCCGCTCTGTTGTGGGAGGGGCGTTGCTCTGGAGAAGACGAGGCAGACGAGGCCGTTTTTTTTTTTTTTTTTTTTTTTTTTCTTCTCCATGTCCCCCCCCCCTTTATCCACCCCTTCTCCCTTCTCTGTCCCTCTGTTTCCACCCAGACGGGTGGCTGCCTCCCTCACAGAAGCATCTGTGATTCCCGCTACTATTGTGACCCACACAATAGACCCCCAATGCAGTCACTCAGAGAACACCTCCTGCCGGCGACAAACACCACAGATCTGTCCAGATGCACGTGAATAGATGTTGTTATTTACAGCTCTGATGGTGGAACCTGGTTGATGTATTCGCATTTAGTTTACAAAATTCAGTTTATCACTGAAGGGTATTTTTACTGGTGAAAATCCTCAGTCATTTGAACATATTTGATCTAGTACAGTTATTATTAACCAAAAAGGGATTAGAAATACCAAAAGACACATGGAGCGTTTGTCAGACTTTGGCTCGGTGGCTCCAGCTTTGATTGGTTTACTGCTAAATCCAATCACAGACATTCAATCACTCTTAGAGTGACCGTGGCGTATAGCGCAACAGTCGGCTTCCGGAAAAATCCCATTCATTTTCCCCATGGATAAATTGAGTTGTAGTGATTAATGTGTGAGAGGTTTCAAGACACGCCAGGAGCTCTGAGGTTAAGTGATGTATGTTTCTGTAGAAGGCTGCAGTCGGTGGGATTTTTCAACTCTTTTTGGTGGGGGGGTAAAAAATTCAAAAAAGGTGCTAAATTGCAGAATTTCAAGTGAACTCCGTTACCCATAATACTACAGAAAAATCCACCAATCAGAGAGATCGCTGTTACCATGGAAACACCGTTCCAAAAGTAGCAGCCCTATAAAACATTGAAAATAATTGGCATAATCGTGTCAGTCTCCCTAAAGTCAAAACGATTGCGTTGGTATATTTTTAACGATTTTTTAAAACTACATTTAAACCTGGTTATATTGTATTTGTGCTGCAACAACCTGTAAAGTCATAATAATAGAGTAAAAATATGCTTGAAGATAATGTGTGTAAACTTCATTTGCGACGTGTACACCACATTATTTCTCATATCTGTATTTGTATTAGGCTGGACCGTGTTGAAGGTAACTCTGCTTGGGCCCTGTAACACCGCACTTGTGTTTTGGTACTAAGGCGGAAAAGATCGGCAGCATTATGAGCGGTCTCGGTCACATGAGTATTTATGCATTCCAGGCCTCTCTGTTATTATCGTTCAGGGCTGCACATTAGTACTCGGAGTCAGAAGCGATCACTTCGATTAATCACGAAAAGCGCAATTCTGTGACTTACTTTTAACATTTCACACTGATTTAATTTTATTAACAAATGTGTGCCAAAAGGCAGCTTAATGTTTTATTTGTGATTTTATCAGCGAGTAATTTTGCGTCAGCACTCTTCATGGTGACTTTGAGTCCGGGGCAGCACTCCAGAGTAGATTAGGGGGCGTTCACACCAGACACCACGCCAAGACCACTGCGCTCTTCAAATGCTTTTTTTGAGAAGCATCATATCATAGAAGTATTTATAACTCGGCACAAACTGCTGAAAAAAAAGATGCAATTCAACAGCCAGCTTATCTGTTGAGCATCTGACTCAAGAAAATTGCCCTAGAAAAGGATCCCTTGTCTCGGGTGACTTGAGGATAAGACCCTGAGTGTGAAAAGAGACAGAGCCTTCATGAAAGAGACTTTACTGTTTAACAGCCTCAGTTTAGAGTTCAGCTCAGCCGTCACTGTTACAGCTCAGCTGATGCAGTGACGGACTCTCTAGATCTCGTCTGTGTTTTAGTAACATTTGCTGCTTGTGTTTCAGTGTGAAGCACACTCGGGAAGCTCATTATCAGGTGTTTTCAGGGTCACGTGTGCTCAGAGTTTGACACCATTTGGAAATTCAGCAAGTATTGGCTGTCTTTCCAAATGTGTAAAGAAACTGGCCCTTGTCTACAAAAGAGGAGCTTTATGGTCTCCCTGTCTGCCAAAAATTAAAGTTTGATGTCTTAGTATTTTCAAATTAAATCCTAAATATTGAGTTTTTTTTAAATTGGTATTCATTTTACAGTATTGCCTTTTTAATATTTATTTATGTCATTATTTGCTATTACAATTGCAGATGGGATCATTATTTGCATTATTTATTTTTTTAAACCGCTTATGCAGTCACAAGCAGGTTAACTGTAAAATACAATTATGAAATTTATTTGATATTATTATTTACATTTTTTCTTAGATTTTAGTGAAATATTACAATGTTTTAATATTTAATGTTAATTTTTTTTATATATTTGAATAATTGTTTATATGTAGTATTATTGGTTATATTATATGGTTTATTTTAAGATTTATATTATTAACTATTGCAAGTTGTTGTTGTTGTTATTATTATTGTTATTATTAGATGCGTTTAAGCCCTACAAACAAGCACAGCAAAATAGAAGTTAAATTAAATTTTAACTGTTAAATTTAAATTTCCCTGAACTGCACAGCCGTAGTTAGTTGTGCTCACTCATTAAAACGTCACTCTCACTGTGCTGTGGATGGTTGCTAGTGTGGTGTGGGCGGTTGCTAGGTTGTTCTGGGTGCTTTTTCAGACGGATGCTCAGTAGCATGAGTCCAAAGAGCCCACCCATAAATCCATACGGTGCTTTGCTCTCTAGAATATGACTGGAAGGTCAGTGGGTGCCAATCAAAGAGGGCTCCACAGAGCCTGATTGCATCCTTTGTTCACATCCCTAGCCCTAATATCAGCAGCAGCGGTGATGCCCGGCTGTGTGTGTGTGTGCGCGCTGAGAGGGAGGCAGTAATGGCCGCTGGTCGAGGCCGCTCCTCTCACAGTCAGTGGGCCGGTGGCTCCCCCTCATGGCTGACATCTGCACAGCCGCTGCGTACTATGTAGGAAACGCTTCCACCCCAAAACCTACTGCTTTGGGTGTGAAGGGCAAGAATTAGTGGCTTCAGAATCGTACAGTAAACTGCTCTGTGTGTGTGAGAGAACACATCTGGGCTGGTGTGTCTCTGAACTTCAGCTCTGTGTGTGTGTGTGTGTGGGAACGACTGTGCTGGGGGAGGGGCGTCGCGACTTTGCACTAATGTGTCAAGCACGTGGAGACAGTTGCTATGGCAACCTCAGCGATGCAGCTGCATGCGTGTTTTTGTGTGTGTGTGTTAATGTCCTCCTTTCCTCTCTCCTCTCTTTCTCATTCTGCCGTTTTGGCCGCAGATGAATGGGTGTGTGTGTGTCTGTGTGAACTGGAGAAAGGCGTCCCGGGCCGCTGAGGGTCACACAGAGTCTGTGACTGTGTTTCACCGCTGTCTTATCTCTCTGACAGGATTTCTCTTCAGCTCATCACAAACTGCATCGGAATAGAATTTAGAAACGACTCTGTGCTTAAACAACATGGCTGCCATGGAGACTTGTGCTATTCACAGCTCGCTGGCCTGGTTTATCAGAGAAGCGCGTTCCTTTTAGACTAACTGAAGCCACTGCTTCTGCAAATTTAGTTTGAAACTGCAGAAGTGTTTGAAATAGACTAGATTTGGTCTGTTTTGTGAGCAGACAGACAGGCTAGCGCTGGCGCTAATTTGAGCATAAAATGGCTGCCACACAGATACCAGCCTCTCTTTATAGGTTTTTTTTTTTTTTTTTTTTTAAACACTGAGCATATTTAGAGCTGTTTTTTTTTTCTGTTTTATTTTTTATTTTTTTATTTTAGGATGATCTTTTGGCTCCAAGTTTTTTTTAATGTGCTGTCAGGGGCTGTATTTGCAGTGTTGTTCTATGCAAACAGTGAACTGTTATGTTTCACAAGTCAACAAAACCATTTGTGTTTCAGGGTTTTGTTGTTGCTCAGCAGAATGTGGCTTTTGCTGCTGACAAATGTTTTTACAATAAGCATAGTTTCTGCATAAATGGCTTAGGCTAATCATTACAGTGTTATTGTAAAACTATTATAAATGTATTAGATATTTATCGGATCTTTCAAATATAGTTAATATATAATATAATAATAATAATAATAATATATATGACTTTTAAACAACGCTTTTCTTAGATTTGTCTTGTTTCCTGCCCAGATATCTAAACATTTAAAGGATTTTCTAGGAAAAATGGTCTTGATGGTCTTGAAGTAAAAATTGTGTTTTTGCTTGATAGCATTTGCAGTGAATTTTGATCATAATTTTGTTTTAAATAAGCATCATACTTTGTAAATGGTTACAGAAAAATATATGCCTTGATTAAAAAAATAAAAAGCTGAAACCAGTCGAAGCTGCTTGGTCATAGCTGTTTTAGAGGGGTTTTGACCATTTCTGTAGCTTTTTTTAATGCATTTATTTATTTTTAGAACACTGTGTATTTTGAAATGTGCTAAATGTGACCGAGCCCAAGCATCCTTTCTAAACATCTGTCTGAACCCGGTATCCATCCTCTAATAGTTAACATGAAATCCAAAATGTTCCCACACACCAGATTTATATGAGGCTGGCGCATCCTCCAACTCCGGGCAGCCTTCCTTTTCTCTCCCACTTGCCATTTCTACACGTACAGTATTGTGACCTGCAGCACTCACTCCACACCGTAGACACATCAATTCTTTTGCGCGCAAGGGAAACACACTGACATCACATACGGGGCACGAGGCTACATTGCACATGTCATGAACCATCGAACCGTGCGATGAATGCATGCACCGAACCGAGACAAGCGTACCGAACAATTCTGTTTTTTTTCATGAACCGTGCCTCTAATATATATATATATAGTGCTGTCACATTATTTTTAAAATATATACATTATGTGTTTGTGTATTTAGACTTTGTAGATTTTGTTTTGGATGCAATGAATAATTTGACAGCACAGCGCATATATATATATATATATGTGTGTGTGTGTGTGTGTGTGTGAGTGTGTATATATGTGTGTGTTTATATATATGTATGTATATATATATATATATGTGTGTGTGTGTGTATATATATATGTATATATATATAAATATATGTATATGTATATGTATATAAAATGTGCAGTTGGGTTATTTTGATTAGTTAAAGAACATAACTACTAAATACAAGTAACACAATAAAAACATGACAGTATAGAAAAACATTTTTTTTGTACATTTTGAAAACAGCAGAGTTAGCTATGTAATGAGTCAGTCTTCCTATCATATGCTGTTACGCGGGGTGAAATTAGATTACGTGCTGAAATACCAGTGTAAGAATCTGAAGCCTCCGCTGTCAGATCAGTCTGATCGTATCTCTGGTCTCTGTTCTGTCCTGCACAGTAACAATGAACTTGTATGTGGTTGTTGCCTCAGAGAATTCTGGGAAGTGAGTCAGAGAATCAGTATGATACAGTGTGATGCGTGCATGATGAGGAGGAAGAGAAGCTTCATCGCTGACGGTTCTCACAGTGTTGCGTCAGTTTTGTCAAACCGAAGACATCAGTGTGTTTGGCTGTGATTATGAAAAGGGGCTTGGCACACACTAACCACCCAGTCTGTGGTCTGGCATCAGTGTCCTGAGTATTTTAGGCTTGTGTGTGTGTGGGGAAGTGCTCATTGAGTGTAGTGTTATTATGTAAAGTGTTGGCAGCGCTGTAACTGGATCTGTGTGCCATTGAAACATGAATCTGTTGTGACAGGTTGAAAGAGGAGCGTGAGTTTGTCTGTTCAATCCCTCAATACAGCAATTTGTCTGTTTGTATTAAACTAAAGTAGTCTGTCAATTCTGCTAATCGTCGGTGAGTGAACAGCACTTGGAATGAAATGCTAGTATTAAATGAAGCAGTGCAGACTTGAGCGGTCAGATATATGAATGTGTTGAGAGCCGAGGGTCTGAGGAGAGATGCTTGATCATTTGTTTACTGAGATCTACTTTATAGTCTTGGAATTGTCCTGTGGTCACTTGTGTCGGATCTCAGAAGTAAGTCTTTATGACAAGCACATGACTTTTGATGATTCACATGATTCATCTCAAATAATCACATCCAAAATAAATGTTTTTGTTTACATATGTGTGTATATTGTGCATAGTTAATATGTATATATATTTACAAACACATATGTTTATATTGAATAAAATGTTTTATATATTAAATATATTTATAAGATCTAAATATTTTCAAAATATATACTGTATTTGTCTATTTTCATATACATAATAAATATACATAGTACACATACAAATATTATGTAAACAAAAACTTTTATTTTGGATCCAATTTAATATAATTAATATATTATAGTGTTAAAGTTTTATTTTATTATTTACATTTATTTTTAAATGTAAAACATTTCTGTGTGAATTGTATCATTATTTGCACTCTATTTTATTATTGATTTTATTTTTTTGTTGTTGTTGGTGGGGTTTTTTTCTCTTTGCCAGAGTTATTTTATTATTTTTATATTATATATATATATATATTTTTTTTTTTAATCAAAATGTAATGCTTGATCAACAATCAACAACTTATAGAACCAAGTTTTTACTTTAAACATTTAAATATGTATTTATTTATAATTATAACACTTTTAATCCTCAATGCTTAATCAATTTAAGTTGTTGAGTTATCAGATGCATTGTAAATGTGGATTAGTGCTGACTTTAAAACACATACCATGTTAATAGCTTAATTAGTGCTGGTGCTGATGATGCTCTGAAGTTGCTTGGTTTCAGCTGCCATTTCTGACAGCAACACGTCTGCTAGTTTCTTAAGATGTCTAACCAGCCCCTCTCACCTCATCAGCTGCCTGCTTCAGGTCAGATGATAAGACTCCGGCCCACGCCTTTGTGGCTGGGCGACTGCTGTCACTTTTTCCATCAACACAGGAAGAACAAAAACCAGTCAAAAGCAGCGGTTTGTTTTTCTGCTCCACCTGCTCAGTGTAGTCCACTCACAGACGGTTATAAAACCAGTCAAGATGTTCTCATGGTTTGTACACCGTTGTTGAGTGATTACACTGGTGTGGTGTAATTATCAGGATGATGTCACTGATGTGGAATTGTTTGGTAAGACAGAAGATACGGGATGGGTGATCACACCCCCTCATTACCTCAGACTGCCTGAAACAACAGCCAAAAATGATGATAAAACAACAGGTTATCATCGGACAAAATCTTAACACGTGTGTCCAACATAAACACTGAGATGTGTCATAAATATCCTATAAAACTAGTTCATACTGAATAGGTGTTGCTTTAAAAATAGATATAATATAATATATTGATTGATTGATAAACTTTTCTTTTTCTTGGCAGTTTTAGGAAAGTTCACGGTTCCAATTCAGGGTGTTTATCATCAAATTTTGCTGAATTATTATTTTTAATATTTCAGTTTGTAACATTTTGATTTCAAGGTTAACCGTAATGTATATATTTCTTAAGTGCGTTTTCTTTACTTCATAATCTATTATAATCTATAGAAATCTGTATCATCAATCATTTTTATTTAGTGATTTAAAAATTAATATTGAGCATGGCATAAAATTTGACCGGTGTCTGTTTTCTGAATTCACGTTGTGGTTTTATTGTGAACGATTCATCCATAACTTCATTTATTTTTTTTTTAACAATAACTAGTTGTAGTTTAACAACACATTAGTTTTAGGAAAAAGAAAATGAATGATTTTGGAATTCTCAATTTCAAATGTCAAAAATGACAACAAATCATAAATACATTCTATTGATATCTTCAAGAAACAACTAACTCAGATATATTATCTATTATTTATGGATCATAATTAGCCGTCTTAATCTCAAGCCACACTTTGGGTTTAGTTTTCATTCCTTCGTGTCATGTCATGAAGAACACTTTTAATCTCAAACTATCACATGCTCGCTAGTCTGTTGAGTCACATGCACATTGTGAAATATTGCTGATTATTTATTGATTGCATTTCTTTTTGGAAATCAACATGTAACGTTGTGATTACTGTGAAGTCTGTGGCTGCGTTCTGGAGTTCCTCGGGTCTCGGATGTTGCTCGAGGCTGGCTGGTCTGCAGACGGGGGACTCTCACGGGTGATAAAAAATCGCATAGGAAGTCTTAGGAGGAAGTGCATTGACTGTGCTAGTCTTGTGGTTTTTTACCAAAGGTAGGTTATGACAAGGTGAATATCGAGCCCTTTTTCCGTTCCAAACATTGTCACGGCCTTGTGAATAAACAGTTGAAGTCTTCACAAACCGGTGATTAATACAGCAGCTCATGCTTGAATAGACATCGCAGCACCAGAGTGTCTCTGTCAGACCCAGCCAAATGTTTTTCAGTTGTTGCCTGCAGTTGTTGTGTGTCTTCACTCGTCTGTGTGCAGAGGAACCAGAGGGCTGGAGAGGAAACACTGTCTTTCTGGTTTCTCAGCATAGCTGGATAACAGCGCTGCTCTGTCATCTGCATGTCACTGCATGTTTATATATCATATAGGACCCGTTTCGCTCCGTGATCAACACTTACACTTTCAAATTCACCTAGAACACATCCTACATGTTACCAAAATGTGGTGTCTACAGGCTGAGTACAGTAATTTGTGCCATCCTTTCTAAAGGGTGTGAAAGGAAAGTGAGAATAGAGCAGATTGTGTTTCCTGAAGCTCTGAAAGTGTCAGTGGTCAACAAATGCCCAACTGCATTGCAGCAATGCTTTTGGTCATCCTTTTGTTCAGACTAGCTTCAGCCAAATTTAAGACCACAGCTTGCCTTTGGTTACTTCAGTGCCCAGGGAAATTATGCTGTGTTCACGTGAGCATGAAACGAATAGTTTAGCCATAAATGAAAATTCCATCATCATCTACTCGCCCTCGAGTAGTTCCAAACCTGATTTGCTTTGTTCTGCTGAACACAAAGGAAAAAATATTTTGAAGAAAGTTTGTAACCTGACTGTTTTGGTCACCTTTGACTTCCATAGTAGGAAAAAAAATACTATAGAAGTCAGTGGTGACCCAGATATTTTTGGGTGAATTATTCCTTTAAGGTCATTGTACACCCAGTCTGAATACAATCTCACATTGTGTCAGTTTACATGTTTACACACTCCCTCTGAAACTTCCATCTGTCGTAAAAAATTAGAATCGGGTTATATTTTCTGCATTATCGCTTCCATAGAAAGCATTTTGATAGGGAAGGATGGCTAACGGTGTGCAAGAACGGACCTTTAGACCTGTAGTTTTCTTTTGCTAAGATATAACATGTTTTGTTTAGCTGTTCTTATTTTTTGTATGTGGCCAATATCTGATGAGTGTAAACTGATTGAGGTTTTTTTTTTTTTTTTGTTAAATTTCTTTCAAAGGTTCAACAAACTTTGCACGCTTTGTTAAATTCAGTGGCCAGTTACCCCTACTTGCAAAACTTGAGACCACCCTTGTTTTTTGATGTAAACATGCGCTACACTGCACAATTTATTTTAGTCTTGTTTTCTAGTAATATATATACACTACCGTTCAAAAGTTTTAGAACAGTAAGATATTTAATGGTTTTTAAAGAAGTTTCTTCTGCTCATTGAGCAGATATCTGATTGTTTTAGGCAAAACAAAATTTGAATTATATTTTCAATTTTTATATAATCAAGTAAATGCATCTTAATTCCATATATATATATGTATGTGTATATATGTGTGTGTGTGTGGGTGTGTGTGTCTATATATATATATATGTATATATATATTTTT